>MZNV01000916.1:0-23935 GCA_002081555.1 Protostelium mycophagum | reverse complement strand
GAATGTGCTTGAGACACTGTAAAAGTTGAACTGGTGTGTTTTCTAGATATTTTAAGCATTAAGTCGCATATATGACTGATAAACGCAGTGGAAAACAAGTGTAGAGGTCATGTTTATAACCGGAAAATTCTACCAATCTTTAATCTGGGGAAAATTTATTTCAAGAAAATAAATGTTAAGAAAATAAATTTCCAACATGTTCTGAATACTATCAGTCACATTGTCACATTCTACAGTGGTGTTTTGCTGTTTTCGGTTACAAAAATGACCACAAAAAAATTGATACGCAGTCACAAAAATTACCGTACGAGGAGGAAACTTAGGCTGAGCCCTCAACAGAGGACTGTCTTTGAGTTATCTTTCTCTTGTTTATTGTCTGTTTCTAATGTGTAAGTATACACATTCTAATATTCTTCAAGTCCTTTGCAATTTTGGAATAGAGGGTCCACCCTCTAATGTTCAATGTTTTCCAATCAAAATGTTGAATCCCAAGTCAGGAGAATTGTCAACACAGGTAGAAGACATCAGGTGGATGTAGAATTTGCTGAAATACCTGCCAACACGAATACTTACGGTTTCAAACCAATTTGTGGTGCGTCTTTGGGTTGATGAAAGTTTCACTGACACAAACCAGAAAAGGTCAGTAGCGGTCCTGACAGATGTCGTTGTGAAATGCAACATGAGAAGCAAATGGAAGCAATCTCCAGGCATAGAGCTGAAATGAAAAAGTCCGATGAGGTAAGCTCTCTATTTTGATTTATTATTTAGCCAGTCCAGGAAGTGCAAAAAATCTATGCTCGATCCTAAAGCGTCCATTCTGACATGGGTCGTTTCTAAGATAAACTCAATGGAGATCACATTTCTTTAACGTACCAGTCTTTTTGATCTTCGTGGTGTAAATGTGGGGTTTGCACATTGCGAAGCTTCATCCGATTCTGTCCGCTGTCTGCGCCAAGCTCTGAGGGGATGATCTTGCACAGTCAAAATGGGAACCTCATTGATGGTTCTGACTGCGGTCAATCGGAGATAAAGGTAGTACTCTTACTCCTTCGTTGTTTGCTCTGATTGCGTTGCCCGTTCAGTCAGTGACTGAAGAGTGTTTAAAATATTTGGAATCAGCGCGGTCCTACAACTGCTCAATGAAGATATATGGTGGTCATTTACATTTCAGTGACAGTGCAATCTGTCGCTGAGCAGATGTCTTCCAATTTGATGAGACGCGTGGTCAGTGTCTCTAATGTTTGACGCAGCTCAAGGTGCAACCCTTCCAGTGCGTCAATTGTACCGCAGTAAAGAGTATAAGCGTGCTGCCTGCATCTACAAGTATCATAAGATTGTCAAGCAATTGGACGAACAAAACATATTGTTTAACAGTGACGACATTGTGACATACGGGATTCCTGAACAATATCTGATTACCCTCTATCACACAAACCGACCAAAATTCCACGCCAAGTGCCTTAAGTACAGCGGCTTAATGCAGAACAAATGGAAAGATATGCCGAACTACTACCGCCTTCAGTTTCAAACACAATTTCAATTACAAAATGAGGGTAAATGAGCGCTCTCGATAAACTCAATTGTCATGAACTCCTAATTCTTGTTCCTCATGCGTTTGCACAACTGAGATGTCGTGCTGTTTAAGGGTCACGTCAAAACGAACCCGTACTCATCAGTAATGGTAAGCCAATTTCGTTTTCTACAGTCTTATTTGACGTTTCAGTGACCAGTTTGCCAATCACACATGTTGGTCTTATATATATCTGTCCTATCGTTCAAAAACCATACGTTTGGGAGCTCGGAACAGGGTCTGCAAAGGAGCGCATCATCACGAAAGGTGGAAGGATGATCTTTTAGTCAAGTGCTGACAAACGTTAGACAAACGGCGCAACAGTGAGAGTGGTTGAACATGAATTCTTTACAAATTTATAGGTCATCTAGTTCCACTTGAAGATGTGTTAGAGTTCAGAGCTGATGAGGTTTACATTAATCCTGTCCGGAGAAATGTTGTTGATTCTGAAGCTTACCGCAAGTTTATACAGAACAACTTCTGCATTGAGTTCAATAGATCAGTCATTCATCATTGGAATAAACGTTTGGGCTTCTCCCTGCTATTGCTCAACTTTCTGAACGGTTCAACGTATGCAGTGTGATTTTACGTCAAGTGATTGTTGCAGCTTTGATCACAACAAAGAGGACATTCAGTTGGAAGATGGGCTCACTTGCACTCAGGTAACAATGGCTCACCATCATATTCAATTTGTTTAGCTGGTTGCTTATACGTTGAGACATCTGGATTTATGGATATGGATCCTGTTTACTTGTAAGAACACTTGACTGTTAGTTGCTGACGGTTTGCAGCAAGAGTCATAAGTTCACCAACAATATTGTGCGTATAAAATAACGCACACAGTGTATTTTTCTATTTGCCTTGCTTGACCCCATATCATGACATCATAGGAAAACGTAGCAAGAGTTTACATCATACACGATAGTGCCACAATTATGCCAAAGTTATTGAACCACTGCATCTTGTGGTGTGAATTACAGGGCTTGAAACCAACTTTGCACTATAAAGAGGAACAACTTCAGACTCTCTCCATGTCTACATTATCCCTTGATGATTCAGCAGAGAAAGTGATACACTTAATACCGTAAGTGGTTGATGTGTTGAAGAACGTTGGATAACGTATGCAGCATTGGGTTGAAGTCCAACTGGTCAACCCTACAACAGCTCCCCCACTTGATGTACTACGATAATGATTATAAGATTTTGGCAAGTTATTTGGATTGCAGCATACTGGGTTTGTTGAACAGTTCATGAGTGGTTCAATTGGAGAGTGGAAATAAAAAAGTTAAATAATAGCACTTAATCGCACTCTCACATGTGTGGTTGTCAGACCATTGATGAAGCGCTCAAGAGATGGCGCTCCACGTGCCAACAATCGATTTGAGGGAGATGAACCCAAAGAAAGCTCACTCTGGGCCAAATTACATCGTTCTGAAATGGAATTATACGGCAAGCAATCTTTTGACATCATAAATTGATAAGAAAAGGCTGGACCGTTCAGAAAACCGGTGTCAACGACTCAACCATCATCATCGATGTTCTCACCCCTTATCAATTGTATATTCTCGCCGAAACCTTCCCGGTAAGAACAAACACCTGCCCTTGAATGACATTGTAGCCAGAAATCTGGGGTAAGACAACAATCCAAGAAGTATACGAACATTTGCAACACAAATTAGGAACAAAATTCCAACTGGTGATGACGCCGAAAATCTGAGATAAAATAAACTTGTGTGCGATTTTTTAACGCAGATGAGAGTTTCTATCACTCTGTAGTAAAAGCAATGCAAAACACCATCAAGACTCGTCATCTTTCAGAGGGGCTGGGAGCCCAACTCGCCTTGCGGCTTATTGGTGAGGAAGACAAGCCTCACTACTTGGTTGATGAAGACACACCCTCCAACAAGACACCATTCAAATTTGCTCTGCAGCCCATGTTGCCTTTTCAAAAGTCAAACTTGACTCAATACTTCGAACAGAATCAGATTACTGGATCGACTTTAACTTGCAAGCTGAACAAGCGGGTTCACTACTTGGGTCCAACTAATCTTATCACACATTGGCCGGCTGTCAAGTCTGTAGATAGAGATGTTCCGTACATTTGGACAAACGGCAGAGGTTTGGCCACAATCAAGCAACTGAAGTTGAAAATTGGTGGTACCCCTTTGTTTATTACAGACGGAAACATCATTTCGCTACTCGCAACGCTCACAGGTTACGATCAAAAGTTTGCCAAAGAACTTGGCATTTACGCAACATTGGAGGAACTGCGGGCAGCATTGCTGCGCAATTGCACAACAACAGTGCCAGCGCTTGGTTTTGGCAATCAAAATTCATTATCAAACTTTGTAACGGTTTGTGCTATGACCTACAACTCCTTGTCGTTGGATTATATTCCAGCAACCCCATATGAGCTTCTTGTGCCGTTGTATGGTAACAAGATGACTCTAGCCAACGTCATCACTTTGCACGGAAATGTTCCCATTGACACCAACTGTTTGGCTTTTGAAGTGGCTACCGATTGTGCTTATGTCAGCCCAGTTCAAAAGCAAGGCAGTAGTGGCTTATACCGAGTGCTACTTTCGTGAGTACGCTTTTGTAAGTAAGACTACCTTCCCAAAGTGTGAGGCAAAGTCGGCCCACGCAATCAAATTCAGCTGTAACGGTTTAACAACTTTCTTTGCTGTCACTGTCCAGTTGGCAGACGATGAATCAAGCATCAAGTGGCTAAAACTGTGTGACGACAATGGTGAGGAGTACATCGAGGACCTGGGCTTTTACCTCGGAGGAACAGCAAGAGAAGATGGTCTGCCGCCCGTAGTACAACGATCTTTGAAACCATTTCAAACATTCAAGCAAAAGATCAACAGAAACATCTATCTGTTTGCTTTCTCTTTTGATGAAAGCAACGCATCGTTCCGTGGAATGCAGGTCTGTAAAATTCACTGCCTTGAACTGCCTTTCTAACGCATTACAGAACTCAACAAACATAGACAAAAAGATTTTAAAATTAACATTACTGCCGCACAACAGTGCCTTGAATGTTTCCATCATGCAGTGCTCAATCAACTCCTGGTATTCCGAGGACGGAATGATGCACAAGGTGTGGGAATCCGCCGGTGCTGGATTTTGAAGTCACTTAGCACAGCCCTTTCAATAAACGACCAATGAACAGCCCAGAAGTTAAAAAAATGTTTTCGGAGAGTTTTGCAAAACAGTTTGTTGAGTTCTGTTCACCTTTTTTGCACAAGCAGTATGAACATATTGAAGAATGATACAACATATGATCCACAAAAAGACCACAACAGTGTGTGTGTCATTTACGCGTACGCTGAGTGGTGCTATTTTTCCAAACTGAAACAGCGTCAGCAGCTTGCAAAAGGTACTTTACTCAT
Source organism: Protostelium mycophagum (assembly GCA_002081555.1). Taxonomy (NCBI): domain Eukaryota; phylum Evosea; class Variosea; order Protosteliida; family Protosteliaceae; genus Protostelium; species Protostelium mycophagum. The sequence goes on along the minus strand of MZNV01000916.1, from coordinate 18,970 downwards.
TCAAATGTCGTTAAAAGTTGATAGATTTCTTCCAATATCTCAAGTCTCAGATTGCTTTGCCAACTTGTTTTTGCAAGCTATGTCTGTCTGATCTATCACCATTGGCAGACATAGATGCAAGTGAGTAACATTGTATCAGTCATAACTGATATAAAGATGCTGCATGTTTGAAACAATGGGGTATTGAAAAGATTGGCTATCCATCGTTAATTGTTGTGTATAGAAATAGTAAGTTCACTGTTTACGGCAAATAATGATCAAATTGCAGAACCACTCAAACATTTGTGGGTTTCAGAACTGATTGATGATGAAAACGCAAGTTGACAACGGATGTTGGGGATTTCCGCAGCGCGCTTTGTTCAATAAAGACGTTCCAGGTTGATTTTGATCATGATCAACACACTTGTTATCTCCGGCAGTGGTATGAAATGGCCATTTGCTGTTGGTGTTCTTGCATACTTGGACGTTAAGCTAGTCTTACGTAATCATCCTAAAGATTCAGTGGAGTTCTAGATCAAGTGACCAAATTCATTGGATGCTCCATCAGAGGAGTGCTGTGTGCATTGTTGGCAAGCGGATTTTCTGTTCAAGAAATATACAACACCATGTTCTCCTTTCAACCAACAAGGATCACCAAGTAAGATGATGTACACCACTCACATCTGAGCAAAATAGAATGATGAGTGGTATGCGTCTGCTGACAAAAGGTTACTTATGTTCTAAAGGTAACAATATCTCTTGATGTGACTAAATTTATAGACTACTTTGTCGAAACACTGCAAGATTTGTTTGCAGCAAAATTCGGCACCCATGAAGTGACATTTTTGGATTTGTACAACGTCTCTGGTTGTCATTTAGAAGTTGTAAGCTTGTCCAAGAGATTGGGCAAGCCAATCTCTCTTTCAACAACTGCCACATCACATTTCAAGGTGGTTGATGCTCTGTTGATGACAACTGGTAGGCACCTCAAATTAGCCACTCTTATTTCGTCAGCAGTACCAATCCTATTTGAAAAGCTCGTGGTATCAAATGACATTTGGACGGACCCCGGATTGGTTGAAAATTATCCGATCGGTCGACTCAAGCCTCAGGACGTTGCGCTTGGAATTGACTTGTGTCCAGCCGAGTTTAGTTCTCTGAAACTTTTGACGCAGGTTCAGGATTGAAATCCGAACTTACTAACGTCGAATAGCTCTGGGATTTGCACACACACAGCTACTTTGGTGAGATCAGTGAACGCCTGTTTTTTAAACGCTAAGTTCTTTCCTAGGGGATTGGTCAGGTACTGGATGATCTCTGTGGCGTTTTGAAGGTGAAAGTGTGTCATACAGTTCTTCGTGTAGTTGATGGTTCAAAGGCAAAACGCAAAGTCCAACCTCAGGTCACGGAAGTTCTCTGTGACGACTGTTCATCGAACACCTTTCAGTTCAAAATGAAAACCTCACAGATCAATGGTGAGATAACGCAAGTGCCACTTCTGACCACTTAAGATCTTGTGAAAAGTGGAATAAGAAGTGCAGCAAACAAATTGGCAAGCAAATAAAGTGTTTATGTAGCAAATGCGAAAATGTATAGACTGTATGTTGGAGAGAAACATCACGTCATGAGTTCATCCATTGACGCATATGAGTTGCTCAAAATGATGCCCAATAAAACTGGGATCGTAAGTGTTTTGGGAATGACTGCTCACTGACTAGCAAAGAACTCATCCTGGGAAAGTATATGGTTAGATTGTTGGGAGCAAATGATCAGAAATGCTAAAGCTGGATGTTTCACCATGCAATATACTATCTCCCAGGTAAACCGCTTCAGCACTCAATTCCTGAGTATTTAGGCTCCAAGTCATCTTGGCTTGCCAGTAATCTCCATTGATAGCGTGGCGCCCTTCCTGTTGACAAAATTGAGACGCTGCGAAGGCATCACAGCATTGCAACTTTCCGACAAAATGGATACAATCTTTATTACTTGGCTTCCTTTGCAACCCCCCTTTGAAAGGTAGTAGCAGTAAACTTATTGTCTGGTTTTCTTATAGCCGGTGTGCGCACTGCGGTGTCATTCTTCTTGTGCTCGTTTGTAGAGGCGTCACAAAGGTCTGTTTCATGTAGTTTCTTGGTTAGTTCTAGCAGATCAGTGCACTCTGCATCTGCCGACCAGATGGAGGGTCTACCCGCACATCCACCAATTCCTTTTGCTGTTAAAGATATTTGTGGTTGTGCAGAAACATCGGGTAGTGACTCTGAAGCGGTCAGATCCTAAATGAAAACGAGTGTGAACCTGCGCTCAGTCCGTCTATCGATTTGAGATTGGGGTTCAGCACGGTAGAGATAATACTCATCAGCAACCCATACTCCCTTGAACTCATTTGCTGCAACAATGAGCATCTGAGGTAGTTGACTTCTCTCACCTGCTGCCGGAATTCTTCATGTGCACTTTCACAAATCCAAATGATTGCCTCAATCCCCTATGAGCTTATTAATTTTATAAATTGTATTTCTACTTGCCTCTTTCAAAGAATTCCCGCCCTGGCAAGTGTCAATTGTGGGTATCACGTTTATGTGTGAACATATAGCTGGATATTTTACAACATCACAGACAGCTATTTGACAGCAGAGCGTTAGCGATATGGTTGTAATATGTATATTTTACGTCACCTCCGATAATAAGGTATTAGCATTACCATTTTCAACAGCTTCTTAGAGAATGAGCATTCTTTTCCAACGTACATCACAATTTGGTTAGAGGCAAGGGCGACTGTGCCGTTGACCATGTCAATTACACTGTCAGATGTATTGACAAAATTACGATTTAAACTTCCATTTATTCGTTATCATATTGCGCAGTATCGTTGGAAGGAACCTCAATAACTAGATTGTCAGGGTTTAGGTTCCAATGTTCAAAATGCTATTACCTGTTTGATGTGGGTTACAGGATTCATGGATGTCAGGGTTTGATGACATTGTGAACAGTAACTTTTGCACGTAATCTAACTCAAACGGCGTGTCAGTCCTTGAGATGCTCTTACTACCAATTACCTTGCTGGTGCTACCTTCGCTTTTGACACGCTTTGTGCGGCTTTGGGCTTTTGAAACTTTCGATTGAATATGATCAAGAGTCAAGTTCTCAGCTGAAGATAATGAATCTTGACCGGTCTTGATCACTTACTTGCAACGTCGCCTGATTGTTCCTGTATCTTGTCCAAAGAACGCTGTTATGTTTTAGAGTGTTGGTGTAAATCTTGTTACGTTGATCAGCTTCATTGTTTTGCTCATGTTCGGACGATCCTGCCGAATTGAGCAGTTGCATATACGACTTGTAAAATTGTCAAAACGGGACGGTCCCAAAGTCCAGAGGCTTGCAAAAAACCTACTGTTCCCGATAAAGTCTACTCAGGCACAATGCAAAGATGCACTTTTTGCCGACCAAAAAAATTTGGGACCGTTCCGTTTTGACATATCACAATTTATACCCACAGATGGATTAGCACTGACTATCTGAAAAATCTGTCTGGACAGCTGAGTTGTGGAATTTGCTGCGTTTCTTGAACATTCCATCGAGGAAGCCAAATTACAGAACGTTGAAATGGCACTGCCAATCTAGGACGATTAAAACAAGATGTATACTCCCAACCCGTACAGCAATCACCGCGCTGAGTGCTCCTGCACAATATACCAGCAACACATTTGATCTTCCCTTGTTGTCGTACTGTTCTGGTGAATACATCTATGACAGGTAAATATGCCGTCTGTGACACCCATATCTACACTATTGAATGATTCGACAGGTTTAGCTGGACTGATTCAGGTGGACAATAGCAGACAACAGGAACCTGTAAAGCAACAGACTTGTTGACTTGATCTGATGTGAATGAAATTACACTATAAAGTTCAGTTATACCTTACTTGTACAACAAACTGACCTTGCTAAAGCCCCTAGAGTAATCAGACATAAATTCAAAGCAAGATACATCCGGCGTTTGGTGATGTAGTTGTGCTGATACCTTCTCTGGCAACATCAGACTATACCACAGCAAGTGCTGTCTTGATGTTACTTACAGCAAGATTTGTTACTTCATTTAACTGTGCATGATCAGGCTCCTACTCCTCTGTGATATACCTTACCCTGTAAAACAACAATTCACAAGCTGCTTTTGTCCAACCATGACTTGACTTGCTCCCACGACGTTGCTCTGCATTGTGTGTTAAGCAAACACAACCAATCTGAACAAACGCGAACTGATATAGTCGGTGCTGTAGCTCGGAGCTCCGGTCAGAATTAATATAATGCTGACATTCATCTTGGTCAGGCAATTAATGTACGAAGGCAAGCAGCACAACGATTTGAATGTGATGATGCTAATGACTTCCAGTCCAACAGGTGTTTTGCGCGGGATGGGGCACTATCGAAACCTGGAAACAGATATACAACAGGGATTCAAAGTCGGAGGAGGACGAGAGCTCCTTGATTGAGTGACAACTAGCGTCTTCAGATCACAAATGGAAGTCATTTGGACAAATCAAAAGGCTTATTGAAATTTTCTCGCAAACTCAAATACTAATTCTCACAACTAAGCAGAGCAAGATGAAGGGACAAAAAGCAGAAGGCCCATGTATTGGAACCTCCAGAACACCACTTGGACGTGGTTTGGATTCGGCCAACTTTGTTGGACAGGTCTTGAGAGGTTGTCCAGACGGCCAATATACCCCGGTCTTACAAAATGGAAAATATCAATGGAGAAAAGTACCTTCTTCAGAAGGTGCAGAAGAAGCTACAGTGAAGACCACAAAGAAAGTCAATACCGAAAAGAAGCCAAAGACCGAAAAGAAGCCCAGTAAAGTAGTCAGATTTCCAGAGGAAAAACAACCAGCTCTCACTTCAAACCGAGGAATATTAGAGCTGCAGAAGTTTGTTTCCGCTCTTGTTGTTGCACCAAACAAAGCTTTGAGAACAGCTTTCAAAGAGTATCTCCAAAGGTATGGCTTTGAACTCAGAGAGTTCGACTGGCAATATGGCGGCGGTATGACTGTTGAGATTGCCAAGGGCTTGACCTCTATTCTACCAGCTTTGATGAACAAGCCTGCCCTTGGACAACAAACTTCTGCCAAGGCGTCAAAGAAAGAAGAAAGGAAGGTGGCAGCAGGGGTACAGCCCAAGTTTGCGGAGGAAGCATGGAGCAAACGTAAGCAACCTGCTGTTTGTTCCAAATATGCCAAGTATAACATTGGGGAAGAAGAACAAGTCGATGCTCTGCCAAAACAAAGCTTCTACACAGATATGTACGACTGCATAAGCAGCAAGGTGAAAGTGCACAAAGTACGCACCACCACGGTTGCAGAGAAGGCGCTGTGGTACTTGCAAGAATTAGTGCAACCATCTGCACCAGCCCGGAGTTGTTCTGGCATGAACGTGTCTTGGTGGTTCAAAGCACTACTTGCATATCAGAAAATCTCTCCAAAGTATTGTGTGGTGAAGAGAGTTCCTATCAACTTTGATAAGGTGTCTGTGCACAACCTGAACTTGAATGTCTTGAGTGATTGTGAAATGAACAACAACACTATCATCATTGAACTCGAGGTTGCACACAGGGAGGGTACTGTCACTTCTCTTCTTCTGGTGGACAATAAGTCTCAATCATCCAATTTTGGAAAAAAGGTGTCACACTCAATAGTTTCCAACAGATGAGTGACATATATCTGTTTGCAAACAAAATCTGTTGAGGTTAGAGGTTCCTTGTATGCTATATCTGAAATAACTCCAAACTGCTAAGAAACAGTACATCAAGATGAACTGAACGCGTACTGTTGTCGGCTTTTGAGATGTTTAGCCCTGAAGTAGGTCATTTCTGAGAACGTACATTCTGCATCGGAGTCTTTTGCAAGGGAGGGACTTTAGTGCACAACATTGCTTTCAAGCACGAATGCGGTACAACACTGAGTGAGTTGGAGTTCAACCAAACAAAATGACGTCAATCACGGGAGACTGTTACCTTCCTGGTAAATCTGCGCTCCACCAATTACAAAGACATTATTGACTTTATCCCTCAGTGAACCCTGATACACCTCATTGAAAGCCGCATCTAAAGAATCAACTACAAACACGTTGTCTGGCAATGTCTCTTGACTGACAGTGATCAGTACATAAACGCAAAAGTGACCAGTTACTTCTTCAAATCTTGGTTTCTGCTGAGAATGATGTTAATCTGATTTGATAGGGGTCTAAGCTTTGGAGGAATGGAGAGATACGTGCGACGACCCATGATCACGATGTTTTTAAGGCTCGGGTTAGGGCATTCTGTTGTAACATCCTTGAAGTAACGCAGATCTTTTCTTGAGATGTCAAATTTCACAAGTCAGGAAGTTCACTCACTTGATCATCCACGGTATGTGGTTGTCTTTGCCAATTCCCCAGTTATTGCATACTGCGACAATCATGTTGAAGGTTTTCATTTCGAGTCACCCGTCGTTTGGTTGACTTTGTGATCGATGTGATCTTTGTTTAGGTTGTAAACAAGTTACAATAAGACAATCAATCAAGGATGAATGGCAAAACACAAGCTCCTACAACAGGATCTGCAATTTGTTTTATCAAACATTGTTAGTGACTGTATTTCCGTTCGTTCATGATGATGCATGTTTCAGCCATATGATTAGCTTGCTCTGCAACATCTCCTCCTCAACTGGCTTCACAGGAAGACCCTCTGCAACTGAAATCGTTGCCATCTTGTCTTCTTTTGATGTTAGAAATTTAGCTAGGCACAAGGGATGGTGTTGGTTTTCACACCAAATGCAGTGATTCATGATCTCCTTGAACAGATCATATTTGCCGTTTATTATCATATCGATCGTTTGTTTCAATTGAGGCAAGCCTAAAGCAAATCTTTGACCTGGAAAACTTTCTTATCAGATAGTGTGTAAGTAACATCAGCAAGTCCACAGTCATGTTGGTGTTAACTCCGTAAACATACTCGGAGTCATGGCAAGCAACAGGGGTCCACTTCAACAAATCGGAGACAGAAGTGTCAGTGATGCAATATGGTAGTGGAGCGTCGGCTAAGAGCAAATGTGAATATCTGGCTGGAAAAGGCGTCTTGGCGTTTCTCTGTTGCAGCCACAGCTAGAGCGTCAAAATCAGCAATCGTTTTCATGATGAATACCAGATGATCAAGTAGTAGAAGCAAACGTTTTGGTGCAAAAAACTGACCTGCACATTGTCCCACATTCTACCGCTTGACAGTTCTATGATGACAAATCCGTGCCGTCGCTGGTTGTCATTCATGGCAAAAGAAGATTGACTAAGTGCAAGCACAGTTGTGTCGTTCAACGGTGTCAAATCATTCATAAATCCCTTGGAATCGAACACCACTGAACTGAATAACACCAGGTATGAGTCTTCACACAGTTGTAGCTCTTGAACTCTGGATTTGCTGAAATGATCAAAAGAGTAAAAGTGACCCCGTACACCGGAATTAATGTGTGTAGTTGCGTCGTTGTTAACATATATGCTGTGTTCGCTTCTGGCGCAATCAGTACCTGGTCCACAAGCGCCTATATTGAACTGCTGATTTTTAAATCTGCAACACAGAAATCGTTCCAAACTTGGTGGCGTATTTACAGTCAACACAGACTTAGCATTTACCAAACCATCAAGCATCTCAGCCAGAATTGTTCTTTTACCGCTGCAAGCCTGACCCATCAACATGACGTTTGGAAGAGTGCAGCAACTAGGTGCTACCATGGTTGAGTATGACGAGAAATGATAAGTTCAAAATTGGTTGATGTAGTTCATTTCAGCAAAATTGTATTAATGTTCTTAGATTTTATCGTTAGGGAAATTGAATTTCGTGAAGTCGGAGTTGAGATCCTTTCAAATCACATCTGTTGACAAAAGATCAATCAATCGAGGACGATCAAACTGATATACAAGCAGAACCAGTTGATGGCGATCTCGATGTAACAAATTGATTGGTGTATAGGCGAAGATCTCACCTTCCTAGACTTTCACTGTTCAAAAGGAGATGGTACTTGGTAAGATGAGGAGGCTGTTCTCGCGGACGTAAGGAAATAAACAACACATCACTACACCCACAAACACCGCAACGCAGACTAAAGGTCGTTTGATGCGATGCTTAATTTATTTCCATAGTGATCCAATTGCTGCCCTTGAGTTTCTCGGAAAACCACAAAACCAAAGCATCAGGTAAAATGTTTGCAAAGATGTGTGGCTCTGATAAAACCATCTTTTGCCGAATGCCGTACATGTGTAGACGATCTTTCTTGAAGTGTGAGCGCGTTTGATAGCACACCACTCTCCGCTCGGTGTGATGTTGAGGTGTTTCCAACGATGGATTGAAGTACAGAAAGAGGATTACCACGTGGAGAGGTGAGCTGTGAAGCACGTTCCAAAAAAACTCCTCAGTGTCACAGTGGTCGATGAAGTCCAGACTGAGATATTCGGCTGGAATGAGTTCTTCTTCTTTGTAAGGCAACCATATAACCTCTGGTGGGTTCGTCCAAACATATCTGTAAGTGGGCTTGGTGTTTTCCATTTGTGGCGTCAGTTGTCTGAAGTTCTCCTCATACCAAGTGTTGTAAGCTCTCTGACAGTCAAAAACGACCAAAAAGTTTCTTTCCTTGAGAAGATTCATGGCCGACACTTTGAATGATTGTGAAACAACTACGGGGAAAGGTACGCTATTGGAGGTTTTGAGGCCTATTGATGTTGATCTTTGTAAGGTCACGGAAACTGACAGGTAACTGCTCTAAATTGACTATGTATTCGGCCATCACAACAGCTTTTGATTTTTTGGAAGTGAACAACTCTGTCAAATTTATCGTAGGACTGACTGACGTCAATGGACACTGACATGTGCCTGTAACTTGTAAAACTTTTTCATTGCAAACAAGTTGACTTAAGCTTGATTCTTGTGAACAAAGAGGGAACAATTCTGTAACTCGCTTTATTACCAAGTAGCTCTGTCTGCTACTTGCCAATGTTTTGAATCAGCTTCTCCAACACCCACTCAACTTTGATGAAATAAGAGTCACTTTCCCGCCCTAGCGGAGCGTAGTGCGATAGAGCGTCATTCAGAGATGGCGGAAAACCATCGCGTTCATAAAGCTCCAACAAAGCGCGAGAATAGAACCAGACTCGAAACAAGGACTCTGTGGGTAGATCCTCCTCTGGTTGATGTAGTGTTGCCTCCTCTTTGTTGTCATCGGACAAGTTCCTCAGGATGAATTGGGTTTTGATCATGGCCCATATGGGGAAACAGGGCATACTGTTCTCCACTGAGGGCAGATAAGTATCCTTGAGCGTGGGGAGCATATTGTAGCATGCTGGTAAAGGTTCTTCCTCTCGTTGTGGTAAATGTGCCAGTTGGGGCGTGTATGTGAAATTTGGGAAGTGTCCAGCATAGGCGTTGCAAAATACTGAGTGAAGATTCTTAAAGTTTTTGCTTGCAGACAAGTTGTATAGAGCTCTGATGGCAAACTGTACATTAACGTACGACTGCCTTTATTTGCAAATTGATAAACTGCTGCTCCAACGTTGCAGTCACGGGGTAAAACTCTTCTACTTCTGAATTTGCCTGAACGAAAGGCGCTTCCGATATCATCTTCCACTTAGGTTTGAGTTGTTGCCGTTGTCGTGTGTTTCTGATGTACAGTAATAACAGTTTTTGGTTAACGGCATATTTGACGTGTGTCACAATGAGTCTTCAAGATGACACCATGATGTGTCATTTGAATTTATATGCAACTGACAAAAAGTAATTTATTGCGGTCGCGCGGTACTTTGGTGTTTTATAACTGAAAAATGTCACAGACGGCTGTTATCGGTGAGAACATGGTAACTCTACCACACTTAATTTTGATTAGTTGGTGTGACAGTCACGCTTGTAGTAGCAGTTTCGATCAACTCCAAAAGGCAAGTTCCAGCTCCTCGCGTGCTCTAAGCTCGAGCACTTTCAATTCTTCTACATTGGCAATCGCCTCGTCTGCAACTTATTACGGCCGCTATCAACCTGCTGCAACTCCAAATTTTGCAGGACAAACTAACTGGAACTTTAAATGGTTGACATTACCCATTTCCGGATGGACTGGCAACTCTTCTGCAGTATCGGTTATATAGTGTTACGCTGGTGCATCAAGTTCTCCAAGATTGACATTTGAGGAGACTGAACCACTTGTGGCAAAACGATCTGCAAAGGCCGATTCTCCTCGTGCAATTTTTTTTATCAGGGGTTCCTCACTTCTTTGATACACGTCTTTTATGATGTCCTCAAGGCCCTGGTAGCAATTCTTGTAGTGATGGTTGAAGGAGGTGCGATGAAGCCCGCAATGCGCTCTTGTGCAATTGAGTTGTTGTGACCAAAAGATACAGAAAACACTGCTGGAAATGGCACAGAATTCCTCCCACAAGACGTGCTTTGAACCGTCGTAAACATTGTTTTGCTTGTGTATACTGAAGGTACATCCTCTAGAGAGAAATGAGAGGATTTTTTTGGCATGTCTTTATAAGTTGGCTGTCTCTGTTCCACTCTCATGACTTGCTTCTGATTCCACAGTTAAGTTTTGAACCTAACCCAAACCCCAGTACATGTGTCAACTCGACGTCAGCGTCACAACTGCTGCGTGGCTTTAGAAAGATGACATGTTTGTTCAATGAGTTGTGTTCTAAATTTTATAATTTCAAATTGCTTTTTTGACAAACCAAGTCTCCCAATGGCGAGCAGGCTCTCCTTTCGATGTCTGGTTAACTTGATATCTAAATTGCCAATCCATTGCCCTTAAGTAAGTACTGTGGTGAGACAAAAAGGTCCATTTCTTATCGATTTGATCTGATTTAATCACCCATTGCTCCCATTCTCCGGAATTGGGGGTCTTGTAGTATTTATCAGTTGTTGCACATCACAGTCACTGGCTCAATGCACTCACTTGATGTATAAGACCGTTTGGATCCGCTTGCAGATAATGACCAAAAGGTGCAGATCTGATCATTGTAAGATTGAACTTTAACACCTACAGTACCTTATAAAGAATTTTTCACTCCCTCTTATCTTTACTATCTCCCATTTTTCCCACTCTTGCGCTTTTGAGTTGTCGGTTTGACAATTCGGTACAAGATGAGCATAGTGAGGCAAATACAGAATGTAAACGTTCTACATTACATCTTCAACCACAGCTGACAAGTTGCTCCAGCATTGCCTCCTCACAAACAACTAACAGCACAGATGGAAAGAAATGATCGATGGAACAGTATGCATTTTCTTGTAAAATGGACCTTAAATGTTTTCAGAGTGCCAACGTGAGGTTTACAACTTACGGGGCAAAAAATGGTATAATACAGACCTTGAAAATATAATTCCTGCTATATTAAGCGACATGGAAAGTAACAGCATGGATAGTAATAAAACGCATTATGACGGGCAAATAGCAAGTCATATCGATTATCAACAACCGGTGAACCACATCTCGTTTACAACAAGGGCACCTTTTCAAAGAAACCGACTCAAGATAAAAGGGAATATGATATACAATACAACGTCTATATCTGAAAGAATTGAATACTCTGGCGGAGCTCACATTGACAATTGTTCACAGATGTACGCAATTGGATTGACACATCAAAGTACCTATTGGGCAATACTAGTTCTACTGGTGAGATATTATTCGTGACAAACAAAAATAATAAATATTAATTAATAAATAAATCAAATGAATTATTTCAGGTTGACAACAAGGATGAGATAAGGATCAAGAATGTACTTAAACAATGTCAGAGGCTGGAAACTGAACAACTCAAGGATTTGATGCAGAAAATAAAAACAATAATAAGAAGGAGAATGAATGAATAATCTGTCAATAAATAGCAAATAAAATATTATTCATTATAAGATTACTTATTCATAATTGCAATTTTTGAAATGTCTTTTAGCTGTAGATAGACATCATATATATATACATGTGTGTGTGTGTGTGTGTATATTTAAAATATACAAGTAGGTACCTATTTATATATAATGTTCAATTTATTTGTTTTATGGGTGGTTTGTTTGAGTATTTTGGGAACTGGTATATACCACAGTCCAACTGAACATATCTCCCTCTTGCACCAAATGGTCTTTCTTCAAAGTTATTTCTATTTTTGTATCAAGTTTCTTTGCAAGTGATACAACAAGTAAAAGACCAACAATGATCGCAAGGATCGTCAACATTGTGTGTATAGTGGATATCTTAATTCAGAGATACAAAAAAATTGATCTGACCGCAATTGGCGCAACCGGACAAATGAGATTGGCACAATCGGACGACTGCAATCACAGTGAAGATGTTCACCAACTATTTCAAAACAAACAGACCACTACCGGCCGAACAACATGAATGTGATAATGCTTCTTGCCCTACTTCTTAACATTGCCACTGCCAGCGTCTGGATCTCTAATATGAGCATTGGTCCCACAGACAAAGTTGCTCTTGTCAACTGCCTTTGTAGCATGAGAAACACTGGTTGGGTAAGATGACAAGATCATTTTCACCTGCAGTTCACCGACTCTGAAAATAGGGATACAAGCAGTGTGGAGATCGGGATTGATACAAAGGAGGCAGACACTACAAAAACCCTACACACTGCTACGACGCATGCAGTTCACATCTCAAATCAGCTATCAATGCTGGAGCATCTGTTGTAGAGTGCCATGATAAGGAAGGACTCTGCGCTGAATGCTGGATTGGATTCCGTTGAACAAAACATACTCACTCACAGACAAATAATAAAATTAACATCCCGTCAATCATAGTGTTCAACAACCATGCACAATATGTGAAATGAGTGACAGTGTACAAGCATTGCTCACTGGAAGTTGTGATGAGTTTTGGGACCAAAGGTGAACGTCAAAAGCTTTTTATTGGCAGTTGAGGTGCCATTGAGATTCGCCAGCTAAAGGTTGCGATGCAAATAGTACATTGACATCGACGACAATGTGATCATCCAATCCTTCCTTTTTCATTTGTTCGTAAAGCGCCTGAAATTCTCCACGTTGAGCCACTTCAAAATGAATTCTGGAGGCATACTGTACGACGAAAGCCTGTCGGAAAGGTCGGTATTTGATGGATGGCAAACAGTAGCAGTCACTGTCGGTACACCCACATGGGAAAATGTCTGGCTGGTACAAAAGTTCCAATACTACACAGAGAGAACTGTTCGATATCGGATAAAGTTCTTCCCCTCCTGAGTGGAACAGCGCTTCATCCTCCTCGGCAATCACGTATGGCAGACGGTGATACTGGCAGGGCAAATATTCTTCTTCCAGTGTAGTCAGCTGGCCTGCTAAACCTACCAAACCGGATCTAAGTGATATGCCAGAGGAATATAGAGAACTGCCCCTTGGCAACTTGGATTTTATGCAGAACTTGTGAGTAAAGTTATCCTTCAAACGCAGCTGATGTGCACAATTAAAATTGCACATTCTAGCTGATTTTTTTGATGATCGCTAAAAGATTTGGTTGTCTCAATTCAATGTCATTACCGCCGAAAATTGTGCTGCTTAATCAAATTTTGCATCAGATATTAAATCTGTGTTTCTCATAAATAAATAAAACAAAATAATTACCATTCCACAATAGATATTGTAAAATTTTGAAACTGATTTTACAAAGGTATTGTTTCAAAATATGAGCGTAAAATTGTCAAGTTCTGCAATTTTAAAACCCCTAAATTGTACTCGTAGAATTTTGTTTGTCATCTGTCAGCATGTGTCTTTGCGGTTTCTCGCAGTGCTTGATCATAGTTGAGCCAACACACACAGAGACATGAAGCGAACTTTAAGCGAACAGTTGAACCTTGCCTTTGCAGTTCATTCGACAAAACCTTATATGGACGACATCCCAGAGAAATATAAGAATGCACCCAAGATCACCGTCCACAATGAGTTGACCAAAGCCCACCATGTACCTTTCCCTGTAGTACTCAGCACTTGTATGCAAAACAAACGAGGAATTCAGACCAACATTCCTTTCATTGCCATCTTTCGATGCCGCTCAAGCTACATTAACAACCGAAAGAGCAACTTCAAGTGCATTTACAACAAAATTGGCGATATATATCGGAACCCATATCCGGAACAGCACCAGGATGATTGCTTTGCCGGTTTAGAAGAACAGCTTAATCACTTGTCACCCCCAAACTACGTGGTTGGAAGACTTCTCACCGAGCTTCATCATGTCGCTGCAGCTTTCAACGATATAGATGAAGTGGACTTGGAAGGAGAAGAGGATGGAGAAGAGGATGAAGACGAGGATGAAGAAGAAAATTTCAAGACAAGGACAAGGAGAATCCCCAAGAAGATGACAAGGAAAATGTAGACCAGTGAATAAAAACCTCTGCTTTGATTTTGATTGTTTTTGTCAGCGTTGTTTTGCAACTTGTATTGTACAAGACCTCTGCAGCAAATTGACAAAAGCGAGTGGTGATCTTGTTTGCAACAGATCTACCTTTTTTGAATAAATCATACAGAAAAATCAAATTCAAATCGATGTTGCTATCACTTGGGATGTTTATCAAGCAAAAAGATAGCGTGTTACTGACATTTTTTCTCAGAGAAGTTGCGTAAAATCAGTGAAAATTAAATGAAATTTTGAAGGTATTAAATCTCAATATTTTGAACATTTTCTGAAAGCAAGATCAGCCAGGCAACTGAAGTCGGCCGGCGGACTGAACATTGACACGACTTTCAAATTTGTTAATGTGAATGGATGGTCAAAGGTTCAAACCCTTGATAAACATATTTTAGTGAGGGAAATAAAGTTTTGAGTCACAAAAAAAAGATCAAAAAAATGATTATTTATTTTCTTTCTTGCAGCAGTCTGAACTGTAGATTGCTGAATTTCTTTTGCTGCAGAGCGGTGTTGTCACCCTGAGATTTGAAAAAATCATTGAGAAAACTCTCCATCAGATCAGCCCTCTTGATAATCTTCTCCATAAACTCTTTTGCCGGGTCAAACTGGCATTGTAGGTTGTCAAACGTTGTAGTCTTGAATCTCTTGTGGTCAATCCTCAATTTCTTGTTATCGATTTTCAATCTCTCGTAGTCAATCTACTTCAATTTCTGGTGATCAATCTTGAAGTTATCGTGATCTTTCTCCAACTTCTGGTAGGCGGTTTTCAGCGTGTTGTAGTCTTGGCCTGCATTGGATCTACGCGTGGCACCGGCCAGAAGGTCAGCAATGTTCTCTTGGCAGGTGACTACATCGCTTTGCAGTTTGTCAACGTCTAAAGCTCCTTGTTGGGTCTCTTTGACTATACCGGTGAGCTGATCCTCCAACTGTTGGAATTTGAGAGCCTTTGCCTTGGCAGTTTTGCGAGGTTTGGGAGTTGGCGGTTTCTCTGGCGTCGACTATGTGGCTGTCTTTCTTCTTGGTCGGGGTTCCTCGAAGACATCCTCTTTGGCAGCCTTCGTTTTCTTCCTACCTCCTTTGGATGCTGTAGCGGTAACGACCTCATCGAGCTGTTCTGTCATCCACTGTGGTGCAGCAGGAACGTTTACAGCCTTCTTCTTGGGTGCTGACTGTGTTTCCACAGAAGGTGTTGTGACGTTGCTGTCAGGCTCTTCATCCGCTGTTTCTTGCTGCTTGCGCTTGTGACCGTGTGTGTTGTGCGGGTTTTCTGTGGATGGAGTGCCCTTGGGCTTTCTCTTGGTGGCTTTGGATTGCTTAGGAGATGTTTGTGCAGACTTGTCGACAGATGATTGACCTGAATTTTCAGGCAGCGCCAATGAAAGCGGACCTTTTCCTCCTTGATGTAAGCGAGTTGGTACAGAAGGGCCGGTAGAAGCTTTTCGCTTGCCGGTAATGACGAAGGGGCCTCTGTGGATGAATCCTCCTCTGATTCTGAATGTGGGTGTGATGCTTTGCCGCCTTCTGAATCTTCACCACTACTAGAACCGTCCTCTTCTGAGCCGTGTGTAGGGCGCTGATGCTCTCGGCTCTCTTTGGCTGTTGATCCTTTGCGTTGATCGAATAATGAATACAAGTGCTTAAGATCGCAAGCGCCCTCGGTTGATGTAATCACCACAGCAGCGATCCGTTGGTCGTCTGTGTTTAGCCATCTCTTAACGTTGATCATCCGCTGACCGGTAAACTGATGTGAATGTGGCGTTAATTCAAACATCTTGTTATTCTGGCCAAAGCAGTGGACGATGAAGTTGTCCACTTCGACAGTAAGAAGGAAATCGTAAGCTGGTGTTTGCTGTTGAGCGGTCTTGAACGGTTCTAGAAGTTTGTGGATGTCCTGCGTTTAATAAGATCACTCCAACTTGATCGAATCGTTACCTTCATGTCCTCTAGACAATCCCCCTTAGCAATAGCAAAACTACGGAAGTTGTCGTTAAGCGACCTTGTGTCTGTTTGCGCAATGCAGACTGCTCCAGCTTCCATCGTGTTTTTATGTCTGACGAGTTATGTATTGCACTTGCATTAAAAGGAAGTGACGCAAACATGACTGGGTCAAACCTGCTGACATTTTCAAATTGAAAGTCGATGAGATATGGTCTCTCTTTCCGTGCAAACCAACAAGGGACTTCTTTCAATCATTTGTAACTACAGATTGGTATTTGTGGGTAAAATTTTTGAATTGTACGTGTGCAATATTCACAAATTCCATCATTGTGGCAGTGCAACGCTTGGTCAAACAAGTATAGTTTGAGACGTGGATATCTATAGAGATGTATTCTTGCATATTAATCCGTTCAAAGACACTTTGGGATATGTGATATATCTGCATTTTCGCGCTGGGCTGATTTTTCTCTGATGGCAAAACAAACCTGGGCCGAATTGATTTTCCCGTTTACTGTGTGTCTGCTGAGGCCGACTCCAGTCTCTTCACATAGATTTGTAATTGTCAATTGCTTGAGGATTTCTGATTGTTTATAAGCTGCTTTGATGTTATTGCGCGGGCGTGATCTTGCCTTTGCAAAAATTGAACTGCATTATCGAACCCACAGGTCAATGTGAAACCGACAGGGATTTTGCACAGTGGCTGATACACTGCAAAGAGGGAACGTGGTATATTGAGAAGACATGCACTCATAACTTTGTGGATCGACGTTCACACAAAAATGTTCAGACAGATTGGACTTCATTTATCTCACCACGCTCCAGCTCATGGCAACAGAGATGTGCGCAGCGTTGAAGTCGTACAATGTTTGTACTCTCAAGCAACCAAAGCGACAATTCTACATAAATAGCATTTTTTAACCACTGTACCATGCAGAACAGAACAAAAGTCACAGACCCTTTGGAGATTGCGAACTTGAGCAGGTGGCTAATAGTTTACATTTTCAACCAAAAACTTTTCAACAGGTATCATGTTAGATTGATTACAAAACCTTTCAAATGTGCAAGAGTCAACGGTACTTGACAGTGTGATCATTGATCACAACATTGGAAACAATCACTGACTGCAGCATCCAGCTTGGATGAAAACATAGCGTATTGCAGAACATTCCAAGACTCAGAAAGAACAGTGCGTTGGTCTATGCTGTGTGTCGATGGTGTGTGGTACTTGACCAAGAAACGCACATACGACTTCAATGACGAGGATTTCATTCATCTATATGCCAAAGAGTGCCATAGTATAGTACAAAACCAGACATACTTGCTATCATGGATACAGGACGTAGCTATACCTTATAGGATATAAACAAGTGGTGACGTTTCCATATTTGACCAAACGCTCCAATGCGTCTCGTATCAGGTCAACGTTGAACATTACTCCGTCAAAATGGTCAAGTCGGTTTATTATTCCGCGGCAAAGGCAGTATGATGGAGGTTTTATTTATCGACGGCAAACATATAATCTGTAACCCTATTTCTTCAAGGAATTTGGCATGACCGTTGTTTACCACAGGAACAAGCAGTGCTCTTTCTCCCCGCTTCATTGCCTGAACAATTCCGTGTGCACATTTTCGATGTCTGTTAGATTTTGCGTCAACTGTGTCAAAGCCCTCTGGCTATTCTGAACATAGTTCTTTAGTTGTGTCTCGAGTCTCTCTTCCATGTTTTGTGAAGCAGCACAGCTCATAATTAAAAAGATGTCGGGATTGACGTACACTTGGTCAGGGTCAAAGAAAAGAGGGAACGAGCATATACGTCGAATATCCCTTCAACTCACCCTCTGTATCACGAACGCACTACAAATTGG
Source organism: Protostelium mycophagum (assembly GCA_002081555.1). Taxonomy (NCBI): domain Eukaryota; phylum Evosea; class Variosea; order Protosteliida; family Protosteliaceae; genus Protostelium; species Protostelium mycophagum. Next base: position 778 of record MZNV01000916.1, on the reverse strand, counting down.
ATGTGACGCCCTGTTAACCGAAATCTGGACACTATTAGTCAGTGTTTTCAGTAGCAGCGACTTGCACTTTGGAATTTTGTACACATCACAATTCTAAAGGTTTCATCGTGATCAATGTTGTGAATGACAATTTGACACATTTTCAGGGTTTATTGACGCTGTCTTTTTGGAGGATGGTCCAGCAGATTCAGATAATGTTTGTGCTCTTCATCTGTAATCAAAACAGCTCTTTTGAACAGTTTTTGGCAAATGTTGATGTGACCCAAATTTAAACTCTCCTGAAATATCTGAGTGATGGTTGTGTTTGATGTCCTTCTGATCTGTGGTTCTCAGAGGAGAACAGTAATTCGGAATTGAACTCTTACGCTGTTGATTTTGGCAATGATCGAGTAACAAGCGGACGAGTCAGAAAACTCCTGCAGAGTTACAATTTGAAGAGGGCACGTGCTGTGCTGTACGAGCTTGCTGTGCGTCTCAATCCATCTGAGAACACTTTGGGCAGATTGCCCGTGAGTTATCACTCTGTAGACTGCCTCAATGACTTGATTATCTATAGGCTGCAGGTATTTTGATAATCTGTTGCAGAACTCTAAATCGTCTTGATATATTATGCGATTGAACTGCTCCAAGGTTATACCACCGCCAGTGCTCAAGATGATGCAGAGCATTTCTGAATCCTCCGCTGTAATTGGGGTTTAGGGGGGGGGGTTTAGGGTTTGGGGGTTTTAGGGTTTTAGGGTTTTAGGGTTTTAGGGTTTAGGGTTTAGGGTTTAGGGTA
>MZNV01000915.1:0-11053 GCA_002081555.1 Protostelium mycophagum | reverse complement strand
ATCTTTGCTTCTATTTCTGTTCTGCAATGCCCTCGCTTCTGACATTTCACAAGAACTGATCAAAGTTCTTGATTTTGATCTTGAGCACATGGAGTTCACTTGCAGAGGACGCTTAGAGATCCTTCATGCTGATCATTTAGGAGGTAATCCGCTTTCTTAAAAATTGCTTTGATCTTTTTCAAGATAAAACAGTCCCATGTACATTGATTTTAATTGGACTAAATTTAGAAACACAATAAGAGACGATTTGGCAGGCTGCTGGTGCAGGCAAGAAGAAATCCAAATTAGAAATAAGGCATTCAGATTCTCTCTTCTTAACTTCTTATCAATCACAATCAAATCAGATGTATTAAGAAGTGGGGAGTACTCCCTCAAAGTGTTTATCATTGGAGATGGTCACTCTGTTGAATATACTCAGGTGAGTAATTTAACACAAAGATATGCATTGATATAAATTGTCTTTCAACATATACTGCAATAGTCCCCAACAATTTCATTATGAAACAATTCTATGTATAATGAAGAGGCTAAATATAGATCCCTTGTTATTGGTGGCTGGAGCTCAACAAAATAATAAAGTGGGATGGCTATTATAGCCCTTTTGGCATGTTCTCAGCTCTGGCCATCTCAACTTGACAAATTAAATATAAATGTTGAAAGTAGAATCTTTTCTTTGCCCAATCACAACTCGAGCCGCGTGTTGTTTTGTTTCTGTTGCAAATGAAGGGCGAAGACATTTCGCCATTATTATGCTGGTGTTATTAGTACAAAATAACATCTGTGCAGCAGATAATAAAAATATTTAACAACTCCCTTCTTCTCCGAACAACTCGACGGGCTGCGGTCAAAGTAAGACAAGCTTGAACTGAAAAATAATAGAATTATTCCAACCATCATGGCATTTTACAACGTTGAAACTGCAGTATCTCTTAGGGATCGATTTATCTACTAAGCACCCCCTCGGCGGACATGGTTCTGACAGGGAGACAGTTGGCTTTTCCCAAGGGTCCCGTGCTTGGAATAAAAAATGTTGGCTTGACATTTTGGCGACAATGATTTTGTCACAGATGGCCAAAAGACAAGACCTTCGAGTTTATTGTCTCAAATTAGTTTGTGCGGCATCGAGCAAAATAAAGATAATATCAAGATACCAATGTCTTTGGCCCAGCTGGTTCTCACAAACTTGACGACCGTAACCAAAGAGTGCCTCAGACCAATCTGGTTGGGGTCACTTTCTGTGATTTGATCATTTTCAGTTGGAGACAAGCCCGGGGCAAAGGAGAAATCGAACCACTGCAAAACTATGGAGAGCGCTGGGGAGGCATTTTCATGACCAAAAAACTGCAAAAAAAATTGCAAGCCGACACCAAAATGCAGAAAACTTGCAATCTGAGGGGCATTTTACCAGCATGTAGGTCACAAAGAGCTCTCTCATACAAAAAAAGTGAAAAATCAGTTTTGGAAAAATGTAAAGCAACGAAAAATCAATTTCGGAAAATGTAAAGAGCAGCAAAAATCAGTTTCGGAAAACTTTTTTCGGCATTCTAAAAAACAATCATGAACCCATGTGATTGAAATCATCAATCCTGCATCAAGATCACATTCTACAAAAACAATAATGACATATAGAGCGCGCTATACGCGTTCTGAAAGCGTCTCTTTATTTGCATCTAAGATTTTCTGTTTGTGCAATTTCACATTTTTGAGATCAATATGGAAGTGATCTCAACTCACGCTGCAGCAAAAGACAAGACTCATCACTTACAGTTTATTTCTGGTTTCCTATCTTCACTTTGTCAAGTCCATCTCAACCCTCCCATCCCACATCCAAAACAACATCTTCCCATTAATCCACTGATGGAACACCAGCCAACAGAAATTGTGTTTTTGCGGCTCGTGCAGAAGTTCTTTGAGGCAATGGGTCTTATGAGAGCACTCGTGCCTTCCATCTATGGTCAGATAATGAATCATGTTTGTGACACCACTACAACTCGCAAATAATTTGGTTCTATCTGAAAGAGGGCCTACTAGAAAAACTGCATCCTTCTTTGCTATATGTCTGCGTCTTTCACCAGTTCCTCACTGATTGGCTGAAGTATTTTTTTGTCTCGATTAGTCGTCTGTAGTGAAATTTTGTGGGGAATTCGCTGAAATCCCATCTCAGAATTCTTGATCATTTTGCCTCCGAACACCAATTTTTTGGGAGGTGCGTTCAGAGCCTCACGTGAGGGTCGCAAAGTCTCTTAAAATGAGGTAAAATCTCCAAAACGGAGGGTACCCCTTACCGGGGAGACGGAAATATCTAAATCAAAATAACGGGCATGATAAATAGAACCTCTATTGCTCGCACATTCAAATGATTCTGTTTCTCTGAGTATTATACTTTAATATGCTTGTTCAGTGTTATTCGTCATCAGAAGAGTCTTCATCCTCATCTTCCTCTCCATCCCCCTCTTCAATAAGTATGTCATTAATCACTGCCTAAAGATGTTGTGAGCAATTCAACTAACATTTGTCACTCACATCGAATATTTTGGGTATATGAGGGTACATCTTAAGGGAATACAGCACATCACATTTGACTTGTTCATTTTGACGAACCCAAAGACCTCTGCCCATAAATTGGTAAAATTTGGTATGTGCTTTGATATTGGTGCTAATAATATTCAGAACTTATTCAAGTGTTATTAGATGTTCAACTCACCAGATTGCTGTTACTGAGATTCCTGAAAAGTCAAATCCCTCTAGAAGAGACTGGACAATAAACAGCACAGAGAATTTTCCCTTTTAAGGGTTAGTTGACATATTAGGTTAATTATCACCTTTACAAACTGTTCCTTTGCTGACCTATGTTTTTTTCTGCTGGAGAAGACTTGGCTCGTAATTCCTATATATTGAGACACCTTTTGAAGTAGTTCAGCCTGATCGATCTGTGCACACACCACTAATGCAGAGTGCTCCATCCCATTCTTCTTTTTTTCTTCAATCAATTTGGGGATACTCCGGAGGGTCTTTAACCACATTTTCATATTCTCTATGATTTTGGTTTCGTATTTTTTCCTCTTTTCGTCGTCCTGAGTTAATTTCATCTTCTTGATGATCTCTTGATGATTCTTCTTGGTTGTCTTCCTCTCGCTCTTTGAGAGCTTTTTACATTCTGCTTTCTGACTCTTTCTACAGTTTTTTGTTGCTTGTGTCTCGAACTCTTTAGATGATACGTGTGAATTAATTAACTCCATAATCCCTTTAGTAAGATTCTCCTCCTTTCCTCCATTGGTGTCAACAAGTTGTGGCTCACGAATGTGCCCTCTGCATATTTTATTGATATGATCTTAGAGGAGAATTCACTTACTGCTTTACAGCTTGCTGAAACTTCAGAAAGTAATGGTTGTTGATTGGCTCATATCGTAACGGGAAAACAGTTTCTTTATTTGCTCTGTATGGAGAAGCAGTTAGGAAAATGACCTGATGTATAAAATTAATGAATAATGTATGATTTTCTCTGCTTACCTTAAGTGAATTTTTTTTTGCCATTTCAACAATAGAATTCCAAAAACTAGCAGGGAAATGATGTGCTTCATCTACAATTAATATCTTAAATTGGTCTATTGGAAAATCTTCTGCCACAAATACTGCATCCATTCAGATACATATTATGTTCAAAATTACTCTTGATTTTGCTGCTCCTTCTGTTTCCTTTCCAAACTTTTGAGCATTTACAATAACCACATCATCCATACAACGCGAAAGGCTCAAGTATTCCTTCAGCGCATATGGTGAAGTTCATGGTAATTTCTAGATGTTATTAGAACATACCCATACAGCAGCAGAACAGTTACTTTTCTGTCCTGGACTGCATCACCAGAAGGCTGAATGATGCCCAATCTCATCAGAAAGGAGTGTTCATTCTTTGTTCCAGTGAAATCTGTTGTGATCTGATCTGTAATCACCCTGATATCATTAACCAATTTGTAAATATTCAGATGTCACTTGGAGGGAGTGACAATAATTGCAGACCCCACTTGTAGGAGGTATGAAGCCAAAACACATACACCAGATTTACCACATCCGGTAGGGAGGATTACAGCAAAACACCCATCATTGTTGCTTGGATGGTCAAAATATAACTTCATGGCCTCCAAAGCTTCAAATTGTGGAGTGCAAAGGACTTTCAATTTTTTCGCTGTGTCCATAATCTCTGCACCTGTTGTTTAACATGTTAGTAGTGATTTAATACATGATGTTTACCCTTTTTGATAAAATAACTCTCTTCGCTCTCTTTTCGCTCTATCAAAGTATAAATGGTGGCATATGACAGAAAATAAACATAAATACTCCACTGAGTAGTTCAGCCCAATCATTTAGAATTTTGCATCGTTCTATGACCGAGATCCCTGGCATGAACTCTTGAATAACTTGTGAACGCTCAGCTTCTGGGATATTTTTCACCTCTTCAAAATGGTGTCCATTCTTCTTTAACTCAACCTCCAGCTTTTTGAGGTTCTCCATCTCTGCTCCAGTGGATCGAAGTGTTGTTTGCTTGGGGTTACTGCCAAAACACCAGATTCTGCGTAAGACCTGCATTAGAACTTGGTCTTGAGTGAAGGTGAGATCAATTCACAATCCCTAGCAGAAGTGCTCTGCCAAAACAACACTAAGATCCCATCATCCATTCCAAAACACTAAGATCCCGCATAAGACCTGCATAATGTCCATTAGATCCTCTTCAGATTGAGTGAAGGTGAGATCAATTAACAATCAATAAAAAACAGCTCTAGATGAGGACGAGGAAGCGGCACTGTTGGTTGGATGTGAATATCATGGACAATTTGCTTGTGAGGTATGTAAAATGTAAAACAGGAAAAGCGATTATCCAAAGGAGATTGGGCTTTAAGTCAGCGCATTGCGCTGAATCAGATCTCATTCTTTTGCAAATTGTTCATCATGTTGAAAAATGCAAAGGACAACCAGATCACTGAACTAATATTGTGATACACTGAAACTCAATTTTGTTTCAGAATAATATATTAATACAAGAAATGCAAGAATGTAATTGCTCTGATGTTGCTCACAAATATCCACAATTTTGGATTTCTTTTTTGGAATGCAACATGATATTAATATCTCAATCTATTTTTACCAAATCTTACTTTCAGTTGCAACATAATATGGAGGGATATTACTGGCAGACACCAATTTGTACCCAGTTTAAAATTAATTTTGAAAGCAATTATTTTTATAATCCCAGTACGGAACTTGAGTGTTACGGTAAGGTGATCATTGGGGTGACAATCACTTACCTCAATAGCGAGTAATTCCAATTTTCCGTGAAATTTCACTGACTCTCAAAACCAGACAACACAAAAAAAGTTGGTGTATTGCAGAGTTTGATCAGATTTCCCTCACCACGTTAAAAATCTTGGTAGTTAACATGTTCATTACCGAGAAATGGGGGAATCTGACCAAATCCTGCAATATATTTTTACACTTAAAAATTCTTTTTCTAAAAGGTACAACTGGTATACCAATTTTTCCAGGTGTCATGTCAATTTATTGTAGATGGGAGTGCAGGTACAAATATAATAAAATATAATTTATTTGTACAAATTTTGTTTTGTTTTGTTTCATGGATAAAGTCACTATATTTTCTGAGGCTGATGTTGCAAGTGCTCAGTCTCTGCCAATTCATCGGGAGTACTTCTTTGCGTTATAGAATTGCTGTCCGATTCGGAAAAACTAAAGGCTTTAAGGAATACCATCTTAAATCATTAAAGAATAGAGAGACAATAAAACCATTAATAAATAAATGAGAAGCCATTGCAGTTGGCATATTTCTGTGTGCATTACAATTCTTACTAGAGGAATTTGACTAGAAAATTGCAAATTAGGCTGGACTAAGTTATTGGGGGTTTGATTGAAATTTAGTGGTTTTATCTGGTTTTAATTCCTTGTAAGGATTGTCTCTGTATTTTCATAGAAAGCATTTTTCATTTTTTCAAAATTGTGTTTATAAATGGTTCAAACCTGCAACTGTAACTAAGCATACCAGGGTATTTCCTACTAAGCTAATCATGCTTGACTATCAGATCAATTTATAGAGGCCTAATTACTAGTCTTTTATATTATTAACAGAACTGAGACTATTGTATAGCTTTTTGTATTAACACCTATTAGTAAGTAAATCATGATTCACTTCATTTTTATTTTATATCTTTTTTTCACAAGAAGAAGAAATTCATCTAAAAAACTATTAAATTCTAGTGTGAGACAGCACTTTATTAATTGAAATAAAGTCAACCTCCCTCTCTTAACAAAGGAGATGCCAATTTCAATAACAACCATTTTAATGACAACAATGATCTTTGTTTGGTGTCAACAACTTGGCAGAAGCAATAGAGAACATCAAAGACAACTTCTTGCTCCTTTATCAAAGTGTGGACAAATTGACAGCAGCAACAGATCAGCAGTCAACACACATTCAATCACTTCAGGGAGAACAACATTCCAAAAAACATGCATTTTCAGTCGAATATATTTAATACAATTTTTTGAGGGTCCTTTGTCTTCTTTACATTGGACTCTGCCTGTCTTGCCTTGTCCTCTTTCTGCTCCCTGTTTTGAATCCACACGAGAATCTGTTCTTTAGACATGTTTGTTACATTCGACAGCTCCTCCAGTATTCTGGGAGGAATCTCATCGCTTTTTAAACAAAGATCTCCTTTGATCTTGTTGTAGAACGTCCTCAAATGGTCAAGCGCCTCTTCCTTGGATATTTCTAACTGTTGAACAGTCAAAAATGATGGTGATCAGACTCTTCTCACCTTTTTTTGCTTGTTGCGCCTGTAGTAGTTCCAGTTATTAATTGGCTCTTTTTCAATTTGGTTTGTGTCTTGAGATCCTTCAACACTTCAACAGTAAATATCTCGCCGTGGAACTGCTTCTCCAAGATCTCTGTTAATTCTGCGGAGAAGTGAATTCCTCTGCCTGACTTGGGATGTGCTGAAGTCTCTGGGGATGTGTCACCATCCTATTGTTTCATTAGACATGATTGTCTTTTCATGTGGAACAGTACCCAGCCAATCTGCTTCAAAGTCTTGAGGACTTTCACAATCAATTTGTTTTTGCTCTGAATGGAACTACGAGCTTTTTGAGAGACACGTTCCTGCACATCCTCTTCCTGCTCCTCTTCCCTCACCACAAAGTCTTCCTCTTCACAATGGTCATCCTGTATTGAATCAGCAAGTGCAAGACCATAGACAAAACTGACCGAGTCACTCTGGGTGGGTGTTGTTGCAACTCTCCTCTTCCTCTTTACTGGAGTATTCTTGGGGTTTTTATTCTAAAGAGATAAGGAAAAAGCAAGTCCTGTCTATCCTCACCATCTGTCATGTGTCTGGTCTGTTCTATTATGCAAGAATACACGTTTTGTTACGTTTGTGCTCAACATTACGACTTTGGGATCTTTAGGGATGGTCTTAGAGTGTGATTGGCTTAAGTTACACGACCCAGAGACCAGAGGCTGCACCAAGTGTACAAAGGCGTTTATATTTTCCCAGCATTGTCTCAGAGCTCTTCATGGCGGCTCTGTACAAAGAGTACAGAATGAAAGTCGGCAGATCCAGATTTATCCGGGTTTGCGTCGTTTCTACAACTAACCATTCTTTGCTTTGGAACCCTCCGATCCCGGGAATATTCGCATTCCAGAACACCTTGGAAACATACTCTACTCATTCATGAATGCGCAATGTTGTCAGATATTTGTCCTGCTCCAGAAAAACCCCGAACGTAAATAAATCACGTGGCCGCAATTTTCTTCCGAAAAAATTCAAAAAAAAGCTAAATTGTTCACGTTCACACCCAGGCGGTGTTTAAAAAATTCTGAAAATTTGTATAAAGATAGTAACGTCAAATCACAAGTTATTATCAAATTTTTGCAAGCGGATGAAGGGGTTGGTTAGAGATGAATAATTTTCAAGTTCGAAAAATTCCGAGATGCTTTTCTGTTAATATCCGAAGTCTGAATAAAATTCAGACAAACTTGAGTCTGATGGTGTTACATCCTTTTTCAGCTCTACAAGTGGCGGAACAGAGAAAGTAAGACCCCCTTGGACATTTGTAGTTGCTGAAGTTCAACCTCAGCTAAATCAGATTCAGAAGAAAAGTATTTTTTTCCGTGTGACTCGTCTCAATCAAGAAGGGTCAGTTACCGCGCATAATGTGAATTGATTCTTAAGGTTGAGCCAGCTGGAGGGCCGAGTAAGCATCATTGGTTCAACATTGATCATCAAATCAATCACTTGATCAACACGCATCATATGATAAATGCAATAATATACTTCTATCACTGGTTTTTATTGTTTTACATTGTCTTGTTGGGATGCAACAGAGGTTTGGAGAATTTCTGGAAAATACGTAAGTTGGACTTTTGATGATTTTTAAGTTTTGATAAATTCCGAAGTTAGAATTCAGAACTTCATTATTATATTTCAAGGTGATATATTTTATCTCATAAAGACAGCAAGCACTGTACTCTGGCATGTTTTAATGCTTGCACAATATGAGCGTGATATTATTGCGTCTTCCAGTCAATTTTCTTGATGCTTTTCTGTTAATATCTGAAGTCTGAATGAGGCAAATTTAAGTCTGATGATGTCATATCCTTTTTCAGCTTTACAAGTAGAGGACCACAGAAAATCAGATCCCCTTGGACATTTGTAGTTGCTGAAGTTCAACTTCAGCTAAATCAGATTCAAAAAAAATTTTTTTCTCGTCTTGATCAAGAAGGGTCAGTTACTGCGCATAATGCGACAATTTCTTTTTGGAGTTTATTGTCCTTTTTAAAACCGTCCTCTTGTAATGCATGAAAGATCGGTTTGCAGATGTCGGACATGATGGCAGATACTATCAATGATTATGATCGATGAATTACTCAGTAGATTAGACTTACATTTAATGTGTGATGATCGCTTTCCGGGCGGTGTCAGGTTGTAAACCGATCTGATTATTTTTTGAAATCATAAGATCAGATCACGATTGATTTTCGCATCGGTGAGGTCTGAGGATCAGAAGGAGCAGTCCGCTTGGCGTGGTGGGAGAGCAGTTGAACACCCGTCGCGATGATCCTCTACGATCTCAGCGATATGGAAATCTTTTCAGATCGCATTCTTCACTCAAGCGCACGGGGGCCATCTGAGGATATCCGATCGAAATGGGTACAAGTGTATAAGTGATTAGAAAATGTTTTCTTCATTGATTAACTTTCTTTAGAGATTGGTTGTTTCGTTGATCTAATTGCCTCCCCAATGTGGAATCCACACCAGATTAAGGTAAGATCATAATCATCATTCGATATTTAACATTAATCAGGTATAGAATCTCAGATGGCAGACATTACATTTGAGGAAGAAATGATTCATAGAATCATCTTAATGCTGCAATCCGACCAACAAATGTAAGTTGGTAATAATGATAATTTGATGTGCTGCGATCCGACCAACAAACGTAAGTTGGTAATAATGATGATTTGATGTCATCTTCAATGATAAAAAGATCATTCATAAAATCATGTTGATGCTGCCAATCCAACAACAAAATGTAAGTCGTTGATATTAATAATTTGATGTCATGGTGGAGCGTGCAGGTGGAGCATGCAGGTGGAAAATTAGTCCGTCAGAACACGGTGATCACTGTTTGAGTTTTTTTCTTACAAAGAAAGGTATGTTGGTACCATCTGATATTTTTTATTATTTTTCAAGTTATTATACAATAATTAATATATAAAAACTGTTGTTTGTTGTTGGACGGTGTCCAACTATGACCCCAATATTTATGTTCAATTGCTCCACGCAAGGCGAAAAAAACCGCAATTTTATTATATAAAATATCGTAAAAATATGGATTATTTCAAGATGTGTATCTATAACACCGCTCTACAGTTGCACAGCTTGTCTATTTGGGATCGCTTGTGGCGGAAAAAAATATGACGCATCCTTCTGTATTGTCTTCATAGAGATTGTTGGAACGCGATAATGTATATTATATGCGTTATTTTCAAAGATTAAAAATAATTATTTTCAAAGATTAAAAATAATTATTTTCATCAAATACCGCCCGTTAGTTGTGAGTAACACAGTGAAGCTACGGTGCATCGTGTGCCAAACATTGTGTGACATACAAAGGTTTGTCCCCCGGGAGGTAAGAACAAATTATGATGTTAGTCAGGTCATGAAATATTGATCTGATAATCACGACTGATGCTTCCAGATGATCATGACATTCATTAACGGAAAAGAGAGCTACATTCCTCAGGTATGTTGTAACAAATAATAAAATCATTGTATTTTTTACCCATATTATTGGGGTTTTCCTATTTGCATTGTTTATTGCCATATGTCGTTCATATGAGCGACACATTGTTTTTACCAGCGACACGTTGTTTTTCTAGCAACACGTTGTTTTTCCAGCGACACGTCGTTTTTATCAGCGACACGTCGTTTTTATCAGCGACATCGTTTTTATCAGCGACACATCATTTTTATCAACGACATGTCGTTTTTATCTGCGACAAGTTGCCTGCGACATGTCGTCCTCCTAAGCGACGTGTCGCCTCTGACAACGACACGTCGTTTGCATGAGAGTTGTACTGTTTGATGTTTAAAATGTATTCGCTACGCAAGGATTGACTGCAACAAGTCGTGTTGTACTACCAGTCGCTATTGCAACGAGTTGTTTTTAACTTTTAGTAGTCAATGCGACAAGTCATGTAGAGTATCAGTCGCTGTGCGACAAGTCGTCATAAATAGAGTGCGAGAAGTTGAGTAATTACCATAGTCGCAAGTGTGATATGTCCTGTTTACAATCTGTCGCAACTACGAACAGTTGTTTAATACAATCAGTTGCAGTCACTACAAGTTGTCGATTGTGACAAGTCGATTGCGACATGTCGCAACCCCAACAAGTCGTAAAAAACGACAAGTCGTAACTACGACAAGTCGTAAAAAACAACAAGTCGTAAAAAACGACAAGTCGTAAAAAACGACAAGTCGTAAAAAAC
>MZNV01000902.1:0-36761 GCA_002081555.1 Protostelium mycophagum | reverse complement strand
ATGTTCTGTTTCTTGTTCTGCCTTTTTTTGTTTTGTATTTTTCTGGCTTAAGGCAGGAATTATCAAAAGTTGATAGTACAAAACCAACTTATTTCAATAGTCAAAGAATCCAAAAAACCCCAGAAAACAGGAATTTGACCATCCATAACAGAGATATAGATTATTCAATTAAAGTCAAAATATTCTGCTATAATCTCTAGCTAGACCTAGAGCCCAATCACTGCATGTGTAATGCACGCAGGCCAGTTGTAAAACAGGCCAACTTGCGGCTGAATGAACGAGTAAATTAGTAAATAAGGTTTCAAGGATAAAAAGTATGTTGTGTATGACATAAAGATCCAAAATATTATATATTTAAATATCAATAATTACAAGGGTGAATGAATCATCTTCTATTCTATTACATTTAGAAGGAGTTTCCTCTTCCTATCCTATATTTTTATATCCTACCAAAGATTTTAGATGCTTTGTTTCTTTCTGCAAACTTAAAGTGATAAAGAGACACTGGATCGATGTCTTGTGGAGGCATTCATTTTTTTGTAAAAAGTTGAGAAATTTTCAAAATTCCGGATCGCAAAGACAGGAACAACATGGGAAGGACAAAGAAGAAGGGAGGCTCGGGTTTAGGAAAGGCCCTTATCAATGACAGATTTTCTGCTGTGTCACAGAAGAGAGGTTTCAATCCTGAGGTAATCACACTCCACTCGGCCTTCCGACATCTTGGTAGATTCGGTGATTATCACTGAATCGTAATTAATTCTCATTATTGATTGAGATCACAAAGGATGATTTCTGACCTCCCAAGGTGGCAGGAATGTATACTTCCACCATAGACGAAAAAAAGGAGAAAGCCGCTGCCATGCAGTCCGTCACAGAGCTTTCCGATTTTAACGAATGGCTTGAGAATGCAGAGGCCAACCAGAGGGACTTTACAGCAGAGAAACAGAATGCAGTCGTGATCACAGGTCCTACATCTGTTCAAGCCGTAGAACTTACTGAGGAACAGGTCAGTCTTCATGTTTTTGTTGCGATCAGAGTAACAAAAGGTACAATTTTGTGCCTGTAGTTCTGCAATACAAATTGTGCATCAGATGAGGCAACTCAGCACTAACATCATGACGAAAATGCATCGTAAAAGTTCTTTATGTCAACCCATCGTTAACCATTTCTTTCAAAACTCCCAAAGTGAAGGATTGGTCCTCTTTATTCACGTAAGATAGGTCGAATTACAACGCCAAAACTGGAACAATATTGGTATTCCCCGCAGACCCAAGTGGGATGTATCTACAACTGCCGCTGAACTAAAGGCGTTGGAGAAAATATCATTTTTGGAATGGAGAAGAGGTCTTGCAGAGTGAGTCCAATTTTGATTTTTTTTAGACGAATTTCATTGGAATTTCGGTGACATTTCACAGACTAGAAGAAAAGAAACATTTACTTCTCACTCCTTTTGAGAAGAATATTGAGGTGTGGAGACAGTTATGGCGCGTTGTAGAGAGAAGTGACCTCATCGTGCAGATTGTAGACGCAAGGTAAGCAAAACATTTTCAAGATATCACGCATTTTTAATAATTACAGGAACCCCTTACTATTCAGATGCCCCGATTTAGAACTTTACGTGAAGGAAAACAGCACATCCAAGAGAAACTTGATCCTTGTCAACAAGGCCGATCTTCTCACACAACAACAAAGGTGAATATATATCCATACCATCGAATAGAATCAAATGAAAAGTGAATCAACAAGCTGAATAGAACAGACAGAGATGGGCCAGATATTTCAGAGAGTCGGGAATTAGACACGCCTTCTTCTCTGCCAATTTCGAGCAGATGAAGATAGAAGAGAAAGAGATGGAAAGACAGAGACTCTACGGTCCTGAGGAGAATTTCGGCGAGAAGGAAAGATTGATCAAGTGAGCTTTTCACATTTATTTCAAAGTGGTGTTGATCGTAAAAGGCAATTGCAAGCGAAGTATTTGCCTTTGGACGGTCAGAGAAAAAATGTCCAGAGAAGAGAGAAGAAAGACGTTCAGAGACCTGCAGACCTCGAGCAAAAGGTGCTATTTGAATTTCTGACTGATGGGGCGATGTCATGACATCAACTGATGACATCTCAGGAGGATGTCGACATTGTTGATGAGGACCCTGATGAGGTGGAGGAGGAGGAGGAAGATGTCCCCTTTGATGAGGATGAAGAGTTCGATGAGAACGCCGAAGCACCAGAGTTCGACACAATACCCGTCTACAACGAGGGAGAAGATGAATCTAGAATATTAACAAGGGAAGAATTATTATCCTATCTACAACAGTACCACGAGCCTACCGAAGCCGGTCAGTTTCCCGCCAAAATTAGAAATTCAAAAATAACGGTAGTGTAGGATCTAGAGTTGAGATCGGTATGGTCGGTTATCCTAACGTGGGAAAATCCTCCACCATTAACGTTTTGGCGGGAGAAAAGAAGGTGGCCGTTGCTGCGCAACCAGGAAAGACGAAGCACTTTCAGACGATCAATATAGGCGAAGACATTTGTCTGTGTGATTGTCCAGGTCTCGTCTTTCCCACTTTTGCATCTACAAAGGTGAGAATTTTCTGAGTAAATTCGTGTTATTTGTGATTGTGAAAACATATCAAAAGAATGAGCGCAAAGGTGATGCTATATTGATATTGATGTTAAAAACAGGCTGACATGGTTTGTAATGGATTACTGTCTGTAGATCATATGAGAGAATTCAGAGGGCCAACAACATTATTATGCAATAGAATTCCAAGACATATCTTGGAACAAGCATACGGTAAGCATCAATCCCCCCTGAAATTTCACTGAAATTTCCAGGAATCGTCTTACCCAAACCGACGAGAGATGAGGACCCGAACAGACCAGCAACTGCAGAGGAACTGCTGCAAGCTCACGCATTTGTCAGAGGATTCATGACTGTCCACGGTTCTCCAAATGAGAGTATGTCCGCCAGAATTGTACTCAAAGACTATTACAATGTGAGTCCGGCGTATACATCGTTGTAGATGGAGAAATTAATATTGATAAGGGACGGTTGGTTTACGCTTACCCACCACCTGGTGTTGACGGAAAGAAGTTCAATGAGCACAATGTGATGACAACGAAGAACTTGAAATTTGAGTACAACCTCTCTGATGACCCCGTGTCCAAGGTAGTTTTTATTCTGAGAAACAGGCCTGAGATTATTTCAGCAAAGTTCTGAGGGTAACGAGAAGTCAGCTCCCCCAGCACAGAAAAAGAACAACCGTAACTCCTCAGTGGTAAGTCTGAGGGTTTTATATCTTCAAGACCACCCTTATTGACCTCCACAGCCCACCATCAAACAGAACCCAAAGGACGAGCTCGACTCTTTCTTCTTACGCCAAGAGCAAGTGTTGGCGCTCACAAAAGGTGGAAAGAGGAGTGCTAAGAACAAGGGAACCTACACCAGAACGAAATTCTCGCACAGTCCCATCCCCCTCACCGGTGGAAATCTCAAAAAGTTGGTGGCCATGTCTCAGAACTCAAAATCGGACAATGCTTCACGAGTAGAATAAACTTCACATTCTGGTGACTTTCTCAAAAATCTCATCCAAAAATTAGAATTTCACGGATATTCGGGATTCCGAGGGTTTGGAAAATTCATCGGGTTCGGAATTTTATCGTCCGGAAGTTTTCTCACGTGCGGACTTCTCTGAACATCAGCTGAATCCGTCGGTTAATTGTGAAATTTCTTCCGGGATCACCGTGGCTCCGCCTAATACCGGTGGTAACCTCAAATTTTCCGATGGTGAAAATTTCCCGGCACGTAAATTTCACTCCTTTTGAGGTGTGAAGTGCCTTCTCGTCGACACGCACAGAAGTCATTTTGATTTTGTGGTGTGCCATTATTCAAAATGCCCAAGAAGAGCAAAGACAAAGAAGAATACAACGCACATCTCGTACCAGTTTCGGCGGTTGAGTACACGCTGTGCGACATCATGGGAAGACTGATTTAGTTCAGGTGGTAGAGAATTTCAATACGTCTGCCGAAAACGGTATCGACAGTGCAGAAGCTAAGAAGAGGTTAGACGAGAATGGTCCCAACCAGTTCGATACATCAGGTGGAAAGACATGGTACCGCATCCTCTTCACGAACGTGTTCAACTTTCTGAACATGGTGTTGTTGGTCGCGATGGCACTCTCATTTGTTGTACTCAGTTGGATTGATGCAGGAATCATTATTTTTGTCATCTTCTTCAACTCAGCCCTTGGATTCCAACAGGTCAGTACTCTTAAACGTAACTACTTTTTCCAAATTCCATCGAAATTTCACTTTATCTGACGGAGTTTAGGAGTGGGGTTCGGAGAAGGCCATGGCCTCCCTACGTAACATGTCTACGCCATCATGCAAAGTCATCAGAGGAGGTGCCGAAGAAGAAATAGAGACGACCACCTTAGTCGCGGGTGACTTGGTGCTTTTAGAGTCCGGAATGACAGTCCCTGCTGATCTCCGATTGGTGGAGGTCAATGATCTCGAGACGGATGAAGCTCTGCTGACAGGAGAGAGCGAGCCCATAAAGAAGAAAATCGACGCTCTGGACGGTGGAGATGATGTGAGTTGGGAACATGCGTCAATGGAGACCTATACAGCGCGGCTGATATCTGACATTTGATAAGATCCCACTTGGAGACAGAAAGAACATGGTGTACATGAGCAGCGGTGTAAGCAAAGGAAAAGGCAAAGGTATCGCAGTAAGAACTGGAAACTTCACGGAGATTGGAAAGATCGCCAAGACTCTGATGAAATCCGAAAAGGGCGCCACCCCTCTTCAGAAGGTAACGAAAAGAATTCCTGAGTTTTCTGACAAATTGTAGAGAATGAATTTATTGGGTATTGTTCTCTGCGTAGTAGCGGTGTTGTGTATTGCCATAGTCCTGCTGACCGGTTGGGGCTGGGGCACTTTTTCGGTGTACCCCGATGGACTCCGTGTTGCTGTGGCAACCTCCGTAGCCGTGATCCCACAGTCCATCACCGTGGTCGTGACCCTCATTTTGACAGTGGTATGTCATAGAATGTCAGAATGACATCATTAAATCGTGATAGGGAATCAAGGCTATGGCCGGGCAAAATGCGTTGGTCAGGAAGCTGCAAGCTGTAGAAACCGTCGGAAATGTGATGCACGTGTGCTCAGATAAGACTGGAACGCTAACACAAGGAAAGATGGTCGCCACGCACATATGGTGAGTAAAGGTCTTCCCACAATTACTAACACGAAAAAGCCTCGCCGACGGAAGAAAGTTCTCGGTGGAGGGCTTCGGTCTCATCCCAAAGGGAGACATACTGAATGAAGAGGAGGAGGTTGTGGACCCACAGACCGATCAAGTATTGAAGTCCATGATCATGATGGGTGCGCTGTGCAACTCCGCCAAAGTCACACAGCAGGAGCCAGAAGCGACAGAAGAGACAGCAAATGACGACAAGAGTAACAAAGACAGCGAAGAAGAAGACGAGGAGAAAGGTTACGTCACCACAGGATCTCCCACAGAGGTCGCCCTGGTCGTTCTGGGAATGAAGGCAAATCTGGACAGAGACAGCATGGCTAGCGAGTACAGCATGCTTGGAGAGAACCCCTTCGACTCCTCGATCAAGATGATGTCGACAGTTTACAACACACCCGAGGGCCAGATGTTGTTCTTGAAGGGCGCTCCTGACCGTGTGATGGGTAAGGGTTTGTTTACGATCAGAAGATTTCTGAGTATTTTCAGCTTTGTGCACAAACGTGGTCAACGGGACCGAGATGACACAGACGGAGCCTTTAGACGATGAATACAAGAATAAGGTAATCTCATTCGCAACAACCGTCTCTGAATAATTTGTCAGATCCGTGCCATGAACAGACAGATGGCGGATCAAGGTTTACGCGTTCTTTCTGTTGCTTTTAGAAACACACCACCAGTGGACGTAGACAGAAAAGAACAAGAGAAGGAGTGCACCCTCATCGGACTTTTTGGAATCCGCGACCCACCAAGAGAGGGGGTAGCAGAAGCTGTAGAGACCTGCCATAGAGCCGGTGTTGTGGTGAGTGTCAGAAACATCAACAATGTCACGACTGACACGTGTCAGGTTCACATGGTCACGGGAGACCATCAATTCACCGCGAAGGCCATTGCTAAACAGATCGGAATCCTTCCTGCTCATCTTCCTGAGGAGGAGATGGACCGATACGTCATGACAGCAACCGATTTCGATCGATTGGAAGAAGAGGAGCTCCACAACTTGAAAGAGCTTCCACTGGTTATTGCCAGATGCTCACCAGACTCTAAAGTGAGGATGGTCACTGAACTACAACGGAGGGGAAGAACTGTGGCTATGTTGGGAGATGGAGTGAATGACAGTCCGGCCATCAAGTTGGCGGATGTCGGTGTTGCTATGGGAAAGAACGGAAGTGAGGTCACCAAAGAAGCCGCTGACATTGTACTCTTAGGTAATGACAAATATAATCATCATTGATGATCTGATTTATTTCAGACGACAATTTCACTACCATCGTGGCTGCCATCAGAGAGGGACGAAAGATCTTCCAGAACATCAGACGATCAGTTATCCATCTTCTTTGTGGAAATCTTTCTGAGGCTTTGATCCTCGTGTTGGGAATTGCCTTCAGTCTTCAGCCACCTCTCACTCCCGTCGAGATTCTATGGATCAACATCATCACATCCGCGTATGTACATCTTTTTTTCTCATGAAACTAACCCCAACACAGCCCACCGGCTTTTGTTCTGGGTACAACACCCGCCAAGCCATGGTTCATGGACAGCCGAAAGAGGAGAGCTGACGAGACCTTTTTCGACAAAGAGACAATCATGGACATTCTATTCTACGGTTGCCTCATCGGTGGTCTATCTCTGGCGAGCTTCTGCATTGCGCAATTCGCATTTGACCAAGACGTGAGCTTTTCTGAACAATTTAATCTGTTCTTGTTGCTGACATTTGAAGCTTCCTCGATCTCAAGCAGCCTGTTTCACCTCCTTGACCCTCATGATGATGTTGCACTCCTACAACTGCAGAGACCTCAGAGGCAACTTCTGGCGCAAGGGATTCTTGAAAGCGTATTGGCTTCACCTTGCGGTCTTCTGGGGAATTGCAACACTCTTTTTCACCTTCTACACTCCCCCCTTCGAGAGGCACGTCTTTGAGCACAGAAGGCCTGACTACCGCAACTGGCTCGTTGCCATGGCTTTCACTTTCCTTTTCATGGTGTTTTCTGAGGTTAGAGATCTTCTTTGTATCGATCATGCAACATTTTATTTACAATCACAGATTTACAAATTAATCAAGAGACCCATCCGAAAGCATTCTCTGAAAAAGAAGATGAAGAACGACACAGAGTACCGTGCTCTCCTCAACTTTACCGACAATTCTAAAATCCCCAGCCAAGTGTAACATCTTAGAATCACAATCAAAGAACGTACAATCATATAGCCTCGCGACAATAAATCGTGACAGTTTTTCAATATTTGTTATTAAATATTAAATAAGTCTTAGCCATTTTCAAAAAATTAAATTGAATTTTTGGGAGGATTTGTGAAAGATTAATGCTGAGATATCATTTTTTATGGGTTCTATAGATGTGGATTTATGCACTCTTTACATCGGCAACATGCTTCTTTGCATCAGCATTGTCAGCGTATTTCTCAAAAGTCTAAATACAATCATTTGTTGATTTTCATTCAACAATCTCGTTACCTCGACAAAAGTGTTGACGTAGGCTTTTTTGGCATCCTCACTGCTCATACCCTTGTGTTCTGCCCAAGCATCCCTCCACACAATTAGTTACATAAACATGGCAAGACCCACCATTTGTATTTACCGACGAAATCAAACATGCCAGGACGGTCAGTGTTGTTGTCTCCCTCAGTCGCTGTCACGCTTTAAAATAATGCAATGAAGAATTGATAAGTACCTTGCTTATAGTAGCCATAGAACTGCGGTTGTTAGAAGATGTTAAAAGAATTTATCATCCACCTTCAGTTTCTCAGGGTTGCTCGGTTGAACCTCTCCCTCTTTGGGAAGATTTTGGATGATATCAACAGCTTTCTTGAATTGCGTGTCGGTCATTGTCGGTTGTGGTTTATTTGTTGTTTGGCAGGAGAAATAATAATCCGTCGGAAAAATATTTAATCCCTTTCGTTGTGTGACGTCACAGTGTGCTTGAGAACATAACAATCGAACAATGACATCACAAAGCAACGTCCGCACACCCTCAGAATTACACAGAATCGCAAAAGAGGAGGGCGGATGGGAGGAATTGTGGCAACGGAATGTATATCAATTCCAAATGGTTAAAACATGGTCTAATATGATTAGATGACCCCTTGGGACCAGAAGGTACCAGCACCAGGAATCATTGGCCTATTTGAAAAGAAGAATTGGAAAATAGGAGAAGGTGATCATCACCATCATATATAACTCGAACGAAGATTTTGCAGGTCCCGTATTGGTGCCAGGCTGTGGTGGAGGCTATGATTTGGCATTGTTCTCTCAAATACCCTCTGCCCATGGTGGGAAGTCAGCGAGGAAATGTATTGGCTTGGACTTATCACCACTTGCTGTTTCCAAAGCGAATGAATGGCTAGATCAGAATGTAAGTTTTGAAGGCAAAGTTGGCTCTTTCAGTGTACTGAAGAGTGGAAAGATACCTCAGGAGGATAGATCGAGAGTGGAGGTTCAAGCGGGCAATTTCTTTGAAATAACAGGAAAATATGAGACTGTGTATGATTATACGTGAGTACATTCACCAATGAAATCAATGTTCCTATGGCAGAAGGAATAATAACTGAAGAGATCAGATTTTTTTGTGCACTGCAACGTTCTCTCCGACAGAAATGGGCTGAAAAAATGGCACAAATTATCGTGCCTTCTGGGCAGCTCATCACTCTCATCTTCCCCATCAGTGAGTACTCATAGACATCATATTCCTAGAATGACATCTGAAAACATACAGTTCCATTCAGAGAAGAAGGACCCCCTTTTTCAGTTACACCAGAGGATTATTCTGATCTATTGATACCTCTTGGATTTGAGCGTATATACCAAGAGGTAAGCTCCATAAGCATCAAATAACATCAAATAACATCAAATAAAATTTCTTCACGTTTTGACTGTGAAAGGAACCGGTTGACTCTTTTGATGGAAGAAAAGGGGCAGAGATGTTGGCAGTATGGAGGAAATCACATAAATAATTCGCTTATTTATATTCTTCAGCAGAATTTTCTCACGCAGTAGTTCAAGCAAAAGTGATCAGGTAGCTACTCGTCTACAATTCTTTTATCCTCCCAATTCTGGTTTTAAATTCTTGATCTTCTCTTCGATTTCCTTGAAATTGGGACGATTCTCCACCTCTCCTGTGACACTCCTTCTTCTTAATTCGTATAACTCCGTTTTTGTGTGCTGATCTGATATCTCCGATATGTTCAATATCTCGTCCAAAAATATCCCAAAAGCTCTGACTTCTATCTTCTCGAGGAGCTCGGGTTGCCCGGGGCTTGTCGGCACGAAAGATGCGGCTCCGAAATCGCCGAGTAATATCTCCCCCTCTGAACTGTACAGTAGATTATGTCCGTATACATCTCCGTGTGCCACTCCTATGGCGTAAATACATCATTGTAGATGATGACATTTCACTGACCTTTTTCGTGCAGATGGCGCAAGGCTGAAGCAACACCAGCCAGCATCCTCAGAGACACAAGAAAACTCACGCGAATCGTCTCATCATAAACGTCTCGTGTACATGTCGAAAAACTTGGCGGGCCCGCCACACTTTTAAATTTCGAATCGATGAGCTGCATCACCAGACCCTTATTCTTTTCAGGGTGTCCAGATATTTTCCCAGAGAGATGTATGATGTTTGGGTGTTGTCCTGAGCCGATGTGTGCGGTCATCTCTTTGGCTGGAAGTCCATCACTGGTCATCGTGCCTTTGAAAAGTTTGACGGCAACCTGCTTCTGTCACAGAGTGTTATAATAGGTGCTCCTGGCGTAGGTTGTAAGAAGGTTCGTGCAGAACCAAAAATAACTTTGGTTTGTAGAAGATCACCTGTGTCTCTTTCCATTTTGCTTTGAAGACAACACCAGATGCTCCTGTGTATATTAATACATATTTCATCGTGGTGTGGTACCTTCTCCCAACTTATTTTGTATGGTTAGACCACTCCATGGTATCTCTGCTATGGGATAAGTATCATCTATCTCCTATAAATGTCAGATCAATACAATCATAAATAAAAATGCCGCCAATTGAATGATCATAAATATTTAATGTCATCCAAGATGACGCCTCACCTTCTCCTTGCTTTGCAGGAAGGGATTACCAGAGTAACCTAACCAGGATAGTTTTGGCATCTTTAGAAGCCACTCTGGCAGACCTTCTAATTGGTTGGAACCTAATCTCAGTAATTCCAAGTTGGTACATTTGGATAACTCTTGTGGGAGTGTTTTGAGACGATTTCCCGCCAAAAGTAATTTTTGAAGTTTGGAACACTGACCTGTAGACATGAACCAAGATTTTGAATCTAAAGATTACCGATCTCTTCAGGAAGCTCTTCAAGTTGGTTGTTTGTCAATGTTAACCATTGAAGATTTGGTGGGAGTCCTCTGATCCTCTTTAAATTATTTCCCCTGGCGACAATCATAGACAGGCTGGTGCATTTACTGAGAACCTGCGAGCTGAATGAATAAGAGGCCGATGTGGGGTTGATCACCTCTGGTAATTCACTGAATTTGTTGTTCGAGAGGAACAAAATCTTCAGGTGTGTCAATTTATGAAAATCATCTGGCAGAGAAGACAACTGATTGTTTGACAAATCCAACATTTCGAGGGTGTCCGCAAGATCTAGGATCTACCGTATTTAGATGATCATTATCTTGTCAAAGCACCTCTTTTGGAAATTCGAACAAACGAAAAGGCAATACTAATGTTTTCGTTCCCTTCAACGTTCCAGCTTTCAACTTTTGCAACGTATTTGATTCTTCGCCATTCCCTCCCCAGAAAAGAAGGTAACAAGTAATCACCATGATCATTCCAACAATAAAATAAGTCCTGTTTGATCTTCCATGACTGTATGCGCTGAACTGATGACCTCTCATTTAATTCTGGAATTTTCACAACCATCTCGCGTTGTAGATCTTGGACAAATCACACATGTCACACTGACAGAAAGTCTGGAAGAGACAGATTCCTTATGGAAATAAATAAATGAGGGAACGAATTGAAGGTGATATCATGACGTGTTCTTCCAGACGCCCTCATTTTCCTCCGAAGCAGAGAGAAAAATGTGTGCTTCATTCTCACACAAGCACGCACGCCTACGAACGACGATCAAAACTCACGAAACAAACTACCACCACCAATGTCAAACTTGAAAAAATCAGAAATGAAAAGTAAGTATATTCATTCATTGGAATACCTCTGACTTTGTGCAGTTGTTATACTATTAAGCATCTCTGTTCAACTTGTACTCTCACAATATGGTACCGTCTCTGATGAGATGGCCCATGGCTACTCTTATTCCACCCTCTATAATACTCATTCCTTCGCATATCACGGCGGTTACAGCAGTGACATGCACCATTCCGCCTTTGGGAATCTCATGCTCAGCTCAGGAGTCCTCACAACAGCAAACTACAACGAACGTGTACAGTTGGGACTGACCGGAGACATCGTTGTAGTTGGTGACGGGTCTTTCCGCCCTCCTCACTGTGTTGCCGGGTCCATGTGCTCCGTTATGCAGGTGACTTATTCTTTACATCTTGTTTTTCAAATCATAATTCAACAAGGTCCTACTGGAGGCACCAGAAAATCTTCCTGTCATCCATACAATGAACAATGAGACTGCCACTATCAGTTTAGACTCCCTCGCTGAATCACCGTTCGTCCTGCCGGACGATTTCCAAATTGTCTCAGCGATTAGGTACGACGACGTCATGTGCGAGGTTAAATATTGTTCAGACCCACCCCCTCCGACCCCCCCATGATCGGCTTTTCCGTATCTACAACTCCCGAAAACACCCCATTCGGTGGTGTCGAAGCTGTGGTATTCAGCCCCTCCATCGGCCACACCAAAAGCCACAGAAGCAAGATGAATACAGTGGCCGTATTCAGAGTGGATGTGAAGGGAAAGATCTTTGAGAGGATGCTGAGCTACTGGGACAAAAAATCCGGCAGAGTTGCAGCCTATTTAGGGGTGAACCCTGCAGGAACCTATCTCTTCGGAGAGAAATGCACCAAGATAAAGAGTTGAACGGTTATTTTATCTGAATCTCTTTTTGATGATGTCTGCAACACCTGTCAGGTCTGCCTTTTTTCCCGCCAAAAATGCCTCCATTGCATAAACATTAGCATCCCCACCAGACTTTAATTTTCAGCAAAGCATTGTCAAGTTATATTTACCTTGATCTTATTGTTTATGATATCTTGGGCAGTGTTGTGCTCCCCATTCTCTTGCAGATAAAGAGAATATAATGATGTGGCCAGGCCTTTATCTGTCTTATCAGATGCTATTTCAGAAAGCTTCCTGACTCCTTCAACCTGAAGAGTGTGGTCGAGTATGGCAGCGTAAGCAGCATACACCTGTTCAGCATTATTCTTTGTTTTTGCAGGGTAGTTCATGCATGAAATAAAATAGTACAAAAGAGTTCGTCACGAGGGCTTCCCAAGTGGTCTCCCACCTTAGTACTGGCCTCGCTCAGACACGCTTGACTTCGCAGTGCGGCAAGGGATGCGGTAGACTGTGTCGATATGAACGAACCCGAAATTGCTTATCGTTCGCTTTTCCGAATTATATAATCCATTTTTATGCCAATAGAAGCTTTCAGACGAATATAAAAAGGTGTCTCACACATGACTAAGCAGGAGATCTAATGTCTGCAGGTAATTGACACGTTAACAAAAAGTTGATATCTCACGCCATTGAGAAAAGAGATTTGAATATGGTTGAAAGAGTAAATGATGTTACCTCATCCTTAGAGTCATTCAACGAGTCGTCCTCTTCTGTTGTTGATCTGTTGAGGTGTACTCGTTGTAAGAGTGGCTCTAACTGTTTCTCCCCAGCATCTGCCAGCAGCGCCAACACATATGCTGCGTTCAACATGGAATCTATAAATGTCTAAATGACACTTGATCCAACTCTCATGCTGACCTTGAGAGGTGACTGTCTTTCTCGCGGCCCTACAAAATAAATCTGTATTTCCTGAGAGGTAACTGATCCTGAGGATTGTGGCGATCTCTTTCTGGCTGGCAGCCTCCACGCTCCACAAATGTCTCTGCTCCTCATTAAATTATTAGCATGATAAACGGGACTGACCTCTTCTAGGTCTTTGTATATGTTTATGATCTCTTCGTAAGGGGTTGGAGCCATACCGAGGAGGGCTAATGTGAGAATATCTCTGGCATCGCTTTCTGTTGGTGATAACTTCAGGGCTTTACGAGCGGCTTCAGCTGCCGCTTCCATGTTCATTTCAAAATAGTGATCTTGTGCCTCGCCGATCAGGTCGTCCACCTCGTCTAAACATTCAGTTTCACGAATTCTCTTTTGATCCATTCACCTTCTAAATCTTGTATTTCTCCGACTGCTGCTGCGATACCTTCCTCATCGTCCTCTGCAACACCAGAGTCTATGACCCTCTGCATTAAACGCTCGTCCTCCTGCTCTACCTCATCTAAAAATGACTGTGCGGTGCTCATGGCTTCTTTATGGCTCGTTCCCGATGAAGTGATCTTCGATTCGGTGATGTGATTCGGCTTACGTGTCACGTGACCTGATCGAAACCACACCAGCCATTTTAAAGGAGAACCGCATGTGGAACCCTAACAGCACAAAAGAACTCCTCAACCTCTTCGAAGAATGCGAAAAGCTTCAGAAAGAAGCTGATGAGCAAGAAGACGCAAAGGCGGAAGCTGAAGCAGACGTGAGGCTAGAATGCTTGTCTTGTGTGATGATTAAATCGGTTTAGAAACTATTAAATTCAGCTGTTGACCCTAGAGATCTGTCTTCAATTGAATATCATTTTCAAAAGTCAGAGGGTAGGCGATCGTGAACTAAGAATCCTCTCAAATCATCAGTACAAAATTCAAGTCGAGTGAAAGAGATAGAAGATCCTGACGAGACGATTGTCCAGAAAAAGAAGAAAGAGCCACAGTGAGTTAAAATTGGATTTTTGCCTCATCTCATTGTTGAAGACATCAACTGTCAGAAGTGGAGGCAGGTGGCGAGTGGATGCTTCTAAAGGTCACCATGCCTGGTGTCAAAAAGGTTGCAGATGTTTTGTTGGATGTTACCGAGAGATCAGTTGAGGTCGAGTCTTCAGAATAGTGGGTGTAGAATTTCCAGCTCAACAAAAATTGATTGACATCTGCAGTCAACTCGCACTGTCCTTGCCTCAATTGGTGGACGCAAAGAACACCATTGCTAAGTGGAGACCAAACACTTCAATTTTAGAGATAATTCTACCTTTGAAGAACTGAGATGTACAGAAATGAAAATGGAGATTAGCACATCAATCTACATGGCGTTTATCCTCAATCTTTTGATCTGAATTTTGTGTGGCAGCAGCGGTGGGGGCATCAGCATTGTATCTGCATCCGTTTCTGATGGATTGTTGCCTTTCAGCAAGTGTAGAGCTTGATCCTGATGCTTTCGTTTTCGTTGTGTTGTGGCCTCGAGTGGTGCTTCATCTTTGCATCGTTGTGTTGTTTCTCGGTTTCTCTGGCTGAAGAAGGAGTAGAACTGAACAGTATTAGAGGATCTGCAAGATACAACTCACGTACTGATCTGAGCTGTGTGTGTGTCTGTGAGGTCATCATCGTGTTGTTCGTGTATCGTTGGTGTCAAAATGCATGAAACGCGTGTCCCAATTTTTGGTGGGTGTTCGAAATTTCTTCGGAATTAAAGGTAACTGTCAATTCACCCAGGATTAAGAGACAACGTCACTTGGAGACAACCAAAGTCATCACCCCAATATGTGAGGTCAACAAAAGAGCGTGATGATCTGTCTCCTCTCATCACAATTGATATAAACTTAAATGAGCGTACTGTCTTTATTGGTTCTGCGCCATTCGCACACCCTTGGTAACAGATTTAAAATATTCAACGATCCTTTGATGTTCATGATTGACTCAGTATGTGAATGGGGCCTTCGGCACTGTCCCTGTTGGGTGATTGTGTCCGTGTGAGGTTTTCGCCCCTTGCCCCGCAAATCCGTATTTTTTGTAATACCTAATCCCTTCAGATCACAGATTTCATTTGTTCGGTTCGTACCGATAGTCTCGAGTGTGACCGTCATCAGGCCACTCATCAGCTGTTGGTCTCTGTCCTTTCGGCACATTGGATCTCGCGTTGGAGCTCGTTGTAGATCTGAACCCCCCTCCCATAATCGTTTTTCTTCCACTATTGGCAGCAATGGTCGGTGGAGAAGTGTGAGGCACCACTATGGTCGACCCACCCTCCAGTCGAAGAGATCTTTGAAGTTCAAAAAATGGAAGGAAAAAGCGACTCACCTGCTTGAATTTGTAGAACCAAAGCTGGTTGTTGAGTTCTTCGACCTTCCACTTGTCACAGATGATTTTGTACTGTGAAATGAGCTTGGTGAATCCAAATCATCCTCTTGTCTATATGATGACATCAAATCTTCAAAGACGGGGATCTCTTCCTTCTTGATAATGTTGGGTGTGAGTGTGTGCACCAGATGTGGTGGAATGGTGGCTGTCTGGGGATTATACATCTTCTGGATTGGTACAACAGGTTCTGAACGCGATTGGTATATGGTGTGGTTATGTGGATCCACACTATCATCAAAGATATTCTTAACCACAGGTGGTGATGATGTCGGCGTTGAGTTTGCAGGTTTATGGTTTCCAAGGTGAGCCCACTGGAAATCTCAAAAACAATCAAAAAATGAAAATAATCACCTCGATTTGTACAGCTTGAGGGTGCACTTGAAAGATAGATCCCGTCAAAAAGTTGTTTTTTTCCAAGACCTTCAACATTTAGAAGGGAAAATATGGACGAAATTTGCACCTCCATCGCGCGAGATAAAAATAGACCGGGGTCTTTGCCGCACTGTAAGAATCGCTCGATAATGGCTGCGTCTAAATCTACAGCAGTCTTTTCTGTTCCACTCCCACTCCTCCGTCGTGGCGTTTTGGGACCCTCCTCTGTATTACTACCGGTGTCCACACACAGATTAGACATCCTGAACCATCAAAAAATTATATCACCAGCTTAGCTACCTTTGATCAAGCAATTGCCTCCTTGTTTCAATCATATGCGGAGATAATGTCAGCGGCGAGCTTTGCACTGATGGATTTGTTGAATGTTGAGCTGATGAAAGAGCAGACGATTGATGTGATTTTTCATCGGCGAAAGCCTGAGCACATTCATTTCGCATATCTTCTTCACTTCTTCACCTCTTGTGCTTGTGTTGGCGGTGATGAAGAAACATCTCTTTGTGTTAAAACGTGTGTCTTTCGGTCCAAATCCACTGCAAGATGAGGTGGGAGCATGGACATTGACATCGAAAGACCTCCTCCAGAACTGTGCTTCTGAAACATATTTCTCCGCATTGCTCCAGAGATCACACTCTTCGGCTCTTCCATTGTTGGTTTTAAAAATCCCACACTCTTCCTCTGTGCATCTTCTTGTGAGAGGAGCCGGTCGTGCTTTTCTAAAAGCTCTGGAGAGAGAGGACCAGCTGACGGTTGAAGCTCTGGTACCTCTAAACCTGTATCGCCTTGCATCCGTACCGTGTTTGAAATTTTGATTTCAAACCTAAAAATAATACGCTTGCTTTTGCTTTGTGCACTTCAAATCTTTTGAGGTTCGTATCAAAAACAGAAAACCCTAAACCCACAGAAGACCAAAAAGTTTTATTGTGGAATTCTTGTCATTCAGCCATTGATGACCTACTCAATGTGCCTTGCTCACATAATGCAGACCTCCTCTTGATTAGACAACAGATGAGGATTATTTCCTCACCTCCTTCTGAGCTCTTGTTCATCAAAGATCGGGGCGATCGACCGTAGCTTAGAGGTGACGTCAACGTTCAGTTCAAAGTTGTATGGATTCTTCTGGTATCTCTGTATGG
Organism: Protostelium mycophagum; assembly: GCA_002081555.1. Taxonomy (NCBI): domain Eukaryota; phylum Evosea; class Variosea; order Protosteliida; family Protosteliaceae; genus Protostelium; species Protostelium mycophagum. The sequence goes on along the minus strand of MZNV01000902.1, from coordinate 19,646 downwards.
ACGCAAAGATGGGCTTCACCACTCTCATCTTGTGGAAATTGACTCGATCGCCGATCATGTTTGTGTTGTGCATCTCGATCACCGCGAGGTCTCTCAGAGTGAGAGCTGCCATTGTCAATATAACATTCTTATTGTACAACCTGTCCATCTACACTTTTGTACAGGAATGTCGACAGAAATGAAAATAGTCTGATCAAATAGAATTCGAAATTTCATCGAAATTTCACCGAAATAAGGGTTGATCGGCTGGTTGTCTTTGTGTTGCTTTGCGTTCAGAATTCTTCTGAAGCTCTTGTGGTTGCCTTCTGGCTGGAATACCTCCTCAAGTGTCGTGAATATTCTCTTGTATTTTCTAGGAATTTTCTGCAAATTTTCAGTTGAAAGAATCGAATGACAGCATAATCTTTTGAAAATAAACAAAATATAATTTGAAAAATGGAAAACAGACCTTCCATGTCTTGTGCAATCTGGATACCGCGAAATGCACCAACCCACAATATACCTCCATTGCGGTGTTGTAATTGTTGAGCTCATAGCATTTGTTTGCTAATTTTATAAACTTGGTGATGATGAGGATTCTGGTCTTTTCTGTGGGGGCAGAGACGATTTCTGTCACAACCCACATGCTGAACTGACGCACATCAGTCATCTTTCCATCATATTTCGGTCAGTTTTCTTTCAAATTTCCAGGGAAAATTTGATTTAAATGCAAAATCTCACTCCTGAAGGAATAAAAATAATAGTATACCTTATTGAATTGTTGTATGTATGTTTGTAGAGATGAGGATGCTGACTTGTCGGCATCATAATTACTGATGTCATTTAATCTCACTGAACAGAATATCTTGTGTTCTAGCAGTGTGATCTGTTCTGCTAAAAGTCCAGAAGAGACTTCTAATATCGTGTTCTTCTGTGCATTCGGGGTGACCACTTCAAGGGAAATGGCTCTCCTTCTTGTGGGTATTTTATTGATCGTCTACAACGCTCAGAAAACATCATTTCAAATGATACTGACGTTTACATAATTAGAATTCACTCGAGCTCTTCCAGTGTATTCTGCGTAATGATCCATATTCCTCATACATGCACTCTTAATCTCCTCTACAAGTGACTCCTTGAACCTCTCCTGCCCGACACTCATATCCTTCACCTATTTTATTTATTAATATTTATTTTCAATACAGATATAAATAGTACGTATTTTATCCCGTTGTAGAAACCCAACAATAATAGTTGTAGAGACTCACTTTTGATGCCAGGAAATTCATTTCTGTGGACTCCGCGTTATGTCCAAATTTAAAATCTGTCGGGGCGACGTTCATCCATGTTGTTAATATACTTATAATATATTCCCGCCTCCCCCTCTCATTCCTCCTGCTTTTATCTCAGAATCCTCTCGGAAAATTATGATCTATTTTTAGATCGTGGTGATGAAAAGTGCGTACTTCTCTACAATTGCTTGGAGGAACTTGTCGCTCGGCATGACGAACCGATGTGTGAGACACAATATCTCCACCCATTCTTTATCTGTTGTATTTTTAGAATTCATGATATCTTATCTGATGAGCTATTATTGACGACATTGTACACGAGCCACAAAATGATGTTGCGGTACAGCCGCGAGTGGTGCGTGAAATTTTGTTGTGACATTTCTTCAGGTCATGTTTTTCTGCAACTCGCCAAAGAAGATAAATACCTTTAGAGGTATAGGCTGGGTCCAGTAGCCGTTTCAATGCGTGTTCCATTGTGCAGCTCGTGATGTTACCTTGAGCATCATATGTCACTTCCGATGTCTTTGTCAGTATTTCTGCTGGCGTCTGCAATGGAAAATGTTGGGACTCATTCCTGCAAAATGATGAATGTCAAGCCTAACTTTGAAATGAAAGTGAAGAAAAATGACAGGGTCCTTACAATGCAAGAGTATTTCTTAATATGTTAAGATCTTGTACCAAAGTGTCCACACGCCGCAGTGTCGATCTTTTCGAAGAAGAGACCGATTCTGATTTTTCGGTCTCGATGACGATTACTTTCTTCTTTTGTATGTACTGTGAGGTGGAGTGTCGGATAAAGTCTTCTGGTATTTCCCATGATTTAAGAACTCGATCACTCGTTGTTCTGAACAAGATTACATCATTTCTCACATGGAACGTAGATTCACCTCCTTAATTTTCTGTGTTGGACTGAGTGTGAAGAATCTCGACGGACGATTGTCGGGCTGACGAGTGAATGCTCTTTGTCTCGATTCGGGAGAGTATGTATGTCCTTTCTTCTGGAAAGTGCCTCAGGATTAGAATTAGACCGATCTTGCAAGTCCAATTTCAATCGAGCTGGTCGTGTCAACACTGCAGAGCCCTCACTAGAGGAGGGGTGAATCTTTTTTATAGCGTGCGTGAAGAGGAGCTCTTCTGTCATAGAGGCTGGTGAATCGCGTGTCAATCAGGGAAAATGACAACAAAATTTGAGAAGATTTCAGAATCTGCGTTCTGCGACACGTGGAAATTCAAGTATTAATATCTTCATTTTATTTCCCATTTTGTACAATGCTGTTGGCGAGCTTTGATATCTCCTGTGCTTTCTCTTCCAGTTCAAAAACATGCTGGTCATCAGCCTCCATCGACCGCAGTGCTGTGGCTTGCCAAAAGTGAGTCGATTATTTTTAATGATTGAAAAACACACCCAGATTATATAAATATTCTGCATTAGGTCCACTCGGCTGTGATGTTCAGGTTTCGTTTGGATCACAATATCTGTTCTATTTTTGACGACAAACTCACCCCTTTTGACTTCAGGATCTGGTCCGCGATGACTTCCATCTTCGCTGGACCGAGGTACTCTTCGTTGTCAGGAGTGGCCATATATATCACCGCACGGCAGAACGGATTGTGGTGGTCCTCTTTAGTGAAGACATCCACCAGTGATTGTGTGTATCCTCCTTTCTCTCTGCTCTTTTCAGATGATTTATCCAAATATATAAGAGTGCTTACAAAGGTTGAAGATCACGGTAAGAACCGTGAAAAATGCGTCAGAAAATTGTATCATTTATTTTCTGAGAATTCTTTCTTCACTTTTCGTATTTGTGCAATATAATAAAATAATTTAATAATTTAATGCCGATTTTGCAAAAATAGAAATAACACTTTAAAGAAATCAGGAAAATTGTTCACCTGTAGTCAAGATAAGAGATCACTTCCTCCTTCTTTGAGGCATCCACACAAAAGGCGGCACCCCACGTAACAAGCTCATCCTCTATAGCAACATGAACATGAGCATAGTGAAATCACCCCACCTTCTTTCACTATTCCCAGAGTATGTGCGTGGCCTTTTGGTAATAAAGTGACTACTCTGCCAGGACTTCCTGGTACGCCTCTATGATCAGTGCTGCCCTGAAAGAAGGTGCGAAGATAACCCTGTTTTGTTGTCATGACGACGTTCTGGCACACCTACCTTAATGTAACCATTCACTCGTTGTTTGAAGGGAAAAGCAGGCCGCCACAATAATGAACTGTTTTATATTAGAGATGGTCTGTCATGAAAGAAACAAACCCGTAACCAAAGATCCAAAGATCGCCTTCTGATGCACTTAGCGTTTTACTGTCAGTAACCTCAATACTTGTCTTATCCATAACGTCTTTCATTGTGGGTCCCTGATTGCTCATCGAATGTGCAGCGATTTATGTTTGTCACACGTAAGTGCTCCTGCTTTATTACGTCGTGAAATTTCAAAGTCACGTGACTTTCGTAACCCAAACAACGAACACATGCAAGATGACCAAGACAAAAGAAGTAAAGAAGTTCAACTCTCTGAGATGCATCATATGCCAGGTATTTTATTATTATGTAGAAGACAAAGATCAACACTGAAAAACACAGGATCAGTATGTGTTACCGATTATGATATGTCCTTGTGGAAGAAGTTATTGTCAACAATGCATACTCTCTTGGTTGGAGCAAAGTAGAAAGTAAGTCATTCTGATCTTAGTGACCATATGATGACGAAAAGAGGTGTCCAGTGTGCAGCTCTGAGATAGATGTGGCGAAATTGGGAAGAAATTGGTCTTTGGAGTATTTGATGGAAGAACTGCTGGTAAGCTCATTCATATCTTGGGTCAAGATGAAAGTCATAAATATTGTTGATTATTTATTCACATTGCTAAGGCTTGCGGTGCGCTCAAGTCAATATCAAGAAGTAACCCAGTCAATATGTCTCGATGGTTGTACAAACACCAACCTGAGAACGTCGACATCCCCGCACCCCCCTCGTACAGACCTCCTCGCCTCCTTCTTACCATTATCGGTTGGGTCATCTTGATCTCTACGGTGTTCTTCATCTGGGGCTTTTCGACCGCGATCAAAGCAGTACTTCTCATAAACTTTGTTCGCCTTTTACTTCCGAAACTGCGGCAGATATTTCTACGGCTGATGGTGGGTCATCTGAACGGCATGGTGAGGCAACAAAGAGAGAGGCACATACTCCTTGCCCCTTGGTGAAGTCCAACTCCAACGAGTTTGTTGAGGTGAGGACGTCATCACAAAAAGACTTCTGATATTTTTGACGGAGGTTTGCGAAAGACAACTTTTCCCGGCGCTAATGCAGAAAAATACTTCCAAAATTCCTCACACGGTTGCTGAGCAGGAAAGAACACGTTAAATAACCGAGGCAATGACTTTTCCGTGGGATAAATAAATTTTTCTGACGGTTTTGATTGACATACGTCTATTTTGTGAAGAAGAAACGCATCCCCGCGACAAAGCAAAACCCACCATCGAACATCAAAAGCTCATTCCATAGCCACATCGTAAGTGAAATTTAAAGTAGGAGGGATGATAAGACGATGATCATGACAAATGTAGGTGGCGATTGTTCATATACCCAATATTGTATAGAGGGAAGAAGTAATGGCTAGCTACAAGAAGCCGAACCGTACCAGCTGTTGTCATGTCTGTAAGACGTCCATGAACCAGTATAGAAGAGAGTACGTGGAATGTACGAGTGAGAAGTGCAACAAGATCGTCTGCAGACTATGTTTCGCCTCCCGATTGAAAGACAAGAGCTGGGAGGAGGTATCACCGTTCATTTTCGCCTCCAAATGAGAATCTAAGAAATGACAGGCCAAACTTGACCCAGCATATAACTGTCCACAATGCACCGGTACATGTCCTTGTGAGAGGTGCTTAAAAGGTAGACTCAGAGATCAGACCCCAAAGGTATAATTTCATGTCTCCAAGTCTCAAAATGAACCAACTTACAGGCAACACCTGTTAAAGCAGTGAGAGTAGAACCAACAACCACTTTAGATTCGCTTCTTTATTCCTTCGAGAAAGATGAAATCATCGATGAGGGAACACCATCCGTAAAGAAGGTGAGCACGCAGATGTCATCCCAAACTGATGACGTAGGCCGCACAAACCGCGCTCACTCCCAACAAAAGAAAGAAGGTGGGTCTCTTAAAATCCTGAACTTCTCTGACAAAGTTACAGCTGTCCAGAACTCGCTCTCAAGAGGTACCAACTGCGCAGTATACATTATTCGATCTTTCTGATAAAATACAGAAGGCTTCGTACACATCGGATGAAGGCATAGACGGCTATGAGACCGATGACTACCAACCAAACAAGCGCACCAGGTACATACGATTATCATCGTCTACTTCGTGATCTCTTCTAATCATGGAACAGAGAAGATCATTCGCCTTCTAAAAACGACCAAGTCAAACAACTTACAGAGCGGATCTTAGACATGGAGCAGACCCAACAGGACTACCAAGGTGATGCACAACGATCGTGTGTCTCGACTAAATATATCTAAGGAACAGTGGCCCGACTTGTACAGGACGTTGCAGAACTCAAGAGAGATAACAGCATGATGGAGAAGAAGGTGTGTAGGAAGGCGTCATCAAATCACCTCTGACATTTGCAGATGACCTTTTTGATGCAAGAGCTTTATAGCATGAGACAGAGCCACAGTGCACCAACCATAGGTGCTTTGTCTTTCTCTCTATTGAGACAATAGTAATTCGAAAATGGCACGTTCGCGGCAGAGCCGCAGAACTCAGCAGCTCCGCCACAGGAGTAAGGTGTTGCCTCCTTCTGATCATCAGACTGGATGTGCTGTAGATTGACTCTATATGTAGGTGTCTCCCTCGACTTCAAGCCTAATTTTGATTTTGACACCCCGATGAGCCCCTTTCCATTCTCAGTAGGTTCTTAACAGCAAGATTATAGATGACTAAATATGCCCAGTCACCGGCTTTGATCAAGTTCTTAGACGAAACAATTATATAGGAATGTATACAGAAGAGTAATAAATAAAAAGTGAATTTAGAAGTAGTATATTTTTTAAGACATCCCAGAAGCATCAGGAAATACTATAAACTAAAGAGTAGGAATGTATTATCGATCCAATACGATTAGTGTAACAAGGCGACGAGAACCTTCTCGTAATCACCGCTGGTCTCCGACTTGATGCTCGCCTCAAGAGACCTGAACAATATAAATAAATGTTTGTTGTTTGAAAGAGATGATGAACTCACTTCTGAGTGATCTGTCCGTAGGTTGTGGCGATCCATTGTATGGTGGGTCTGTCGTGAGCAGTCATGATGTAGACCAAAAGATCATCATTAGTTCCAAGACCCTTGAAGGCCTCAATTAATCTCTCAGTGAAGTAGACATCACGAGTCTTGGCTGTTCATGTTTAGAGTCTAACCAAATAAAATAACTTACTCAGAGAGAGGAGGGCATCACGATAGTCACCAGAAGTTTCGTTGGAGATGGCCGACTGGAGGGAGTGTCCATACTTGGCAGTGTAATGTCTATCAGACATCAGATCTATTGTTCATCCTGTTCATCAAACCTGTTTGTAGCAGCGAGTTGGGCTGCACTGCGGGTGGTCATGATGCCTACAAAGAGGCTGTCGTCTGTGCCAAACTTCTTCTCTCCTCCCTTGTACAGGGCTTCGGCGTCTGCTTCAGCTTGTGCTTCATTTGCATATGGGCTCTCATCACGGCGACCCTTGGATCATGTCAGCTTGACACTTTATGTCGAACAGAGATACCTCCAAGATGGCAAGGAGGACCTTCTCGAAATTTCCAGAGGTTTCTGATTTGACCACATCACGAAGGTTCTTGCCGTACTTGGAAGCATAGACTTGGGTAATGGCTTGGAGCTCACTGTTCGACGTAAGCATCACATGACAAACAACTTTACGACTCACTAATTGGTGCTCTGAGTGATGGCATCGATCAGGGGATGATCCTATGTCGATCAGAATGGGACCAACTTTCGGTAAATACCTTAGTTCCGAGGCCTTTCATTGCGTTCTCGAGATAGTCGGCCTTTACCTCAGGGATGGACTTGGCTGCAGTCGTTAAACCATGAAGTTTGCCAAGTCCTCACCTAATCTCTTGCAGACGGCACGGAAGCGGCCGCTGAGCTCGCTCTCAAGCTCCTTCTCTAAACTCTTTCCGTGTGCTCTCTCGAACTCAGATGCGATTGCTACACGTCCGTCATGAGGTAAAGAGGCGAGGACCTGCATATGATTCAGCCGATACTGCGGGATTATGACGTCACCTGGATCAGTTTCTTCTCGTCAGTTCCAAATCCCTTCATGGCCTTGTATAAGGCATCGGCGGCTTCTCTGTAGCTCATGTTTTCTGTGTTTGATCGGTGTGTAAATGGAAATATGCTGATGTCGCAAGCGATTTTACAATGCGCAAACCCAAGATTGGGAACTTCGGACCACTTTCCGTTTTGACAGCTCACCACCTCTCTCTCTGAAAACAAAGTCCTGTGAAGCTTCCCAGAGAATGAATACTTTTCACCTCTGAAATTAGAATCGTTGCAACGTTTAAATTATTTTGTTCCATTTACGAAATATCTTGGTTGTAGAATGTGGTGTTGATTCGGCACCAATTTTAGAGATTTTCCCGAGAGCTTAACGGTCATGGGGGAGGTTCACTGCTTCTTCTGTCAAGGAAAGTCTTGCAAATATGAGAATTTTCAGAATTGGATATCTGAAAAAGTGAGTGATGTTGCCTCTTATCATCAAAGTCGAGTCTGATCGAGGTCAGAATTCACACATGGCCATTCGCGGTTTGTATTCCAACTGGATCACCGATAACATCGTCGCGATGGCTCGTCCATCCACTCGAGGAATCAAAGAGTACGATATGATCTCACAATTCCAAAAGTAAGAAATCCACAGCGTAACTTTTGATTAGCTTGTTCAAAATGCTAGTTTTCGCATGGGAGCTGTGATCAATCTTCAACTACCAGGAGAACATGCATCGTGTGGTGACGGTCTTGACGGTGAGTGTCGCTTCATTCTGTTGATTTTGCACAGCTAGATGATTTAAGTAGACAATGGAAGCTGATCTTTAACAGGCTCATTTTCGTATCGGCCTGAGGATTTTATGAACGGTGGGAGTGAGTACAATCTTATCAACATTCAACTCAACAAAATAGTATCATTTTATAATTTTGGGTGGACAGACATGGGTGTTCCACAATTGGACTTCCTGCTCAACGTAGTACAAGTGATGAGTTTCTGTATAAATCAACAAAACAAAAACGTTGCGGTGCATTGTCATGCCGGACTGGGACGAACAGGTGTGTACACAGATTGTTGACAGTTTACACCGATGTAAATTGATAACAGGGTTGGCGATTGCGTGTTATTTGATCTTTCACGGAATGCCACTGAAGGAAGCGATTGCGATGGTTCGTCTGAAGAGAAAAGGAACCATTCAAAACAGTGCACAAGAAAGATTTGTCACTCGGTTTGAGAAATATATCAAGTAAGAATCTCGGTGTTGAGTTGAGCTGATGACCAAATAGTGGTCTGCGGATGGTATTTTGCGAGAGGAAAAGTGGTGAGGTGACACTAGAAACACATTTGAAAAGACAGTCCATTGTTCTCCACGGAATTGAACAACAACGGCTGCGGTACATCCCGAAGGTGCCCGATTCATGCTCATTCTTCTCGTTTTGATCAAGACAGATGTTGTACGAAATTTTATTTATATTGAAAGACATGAAGTCATCAGAATCAAACGATGACCCTTCAAAACAACTAGCAGAGGCTCGAAAAGAGGCAAAAAGGATTTCCGCATTAAAGGTGGGTGCCGATGAATTTCACAAGTCTTACGCCTTCCAGGCTGATGTCAACTCTGGTGCATATAAATTATTGAAAAAGGAAAACAACGTCTGGATACTTCTGCATCTAATCTTAGAATGGCTGGGACAATTACGGGTGAACATAATGGGTGTGATGAGATCTCTAAGCAAAGACAGAATCCTGTCTTTAGTGTTTTGAAACCAAAGACATTGTCAGAGAGTGAAAATACACCAACCAGCAAGTTATTTGAATTAGAACCGAAATACGTTAAATGGACAATCTACACTTTTGTAGATATCATAAATTCGGTAAAAATCATTTATGAAATACTTTTCTAAACTCAAATAGTTTCCGTTAGATGAGGAAAAGAAGCCAGATTTAAGTCTAATTTTAGCTCGTTCGATGAGTACAAAAATGACAACATTCAGCACGAAAAATTCAGGCTCCACGAACAGTCCCGCGGCATCTCACTCGAGAACCTCCAAGGCTGAAATGGTAGACATCGCCCCGCCATTAGCATCCTTCTTGGAACGGTTGCGGAAGGTGTGGAACGTTTCATTCGATGTATCCACACAGAACCAGATCTTTAATCATTACGATTTGTGAATCGCTTGGATGACGCTGATGAAAACAGGACGCCTGGAGACCAGAGAGAGTGCTGTCGTATGATCACAAAGACCAACCCCTGAGCAGGATGACACTCTCAGACGAACAGCTGTCACGAGACTTAAGCTTGGCACTCAGCGACTCGAGCAGGCCGGAATCGCCCTCCTTGGAACAGAACTCCTCCACGCCGGTTTCGCCCTCGGCCTCTTCCCCAACTTTATAGAATACAATGTGTTTTGAATGTGATTTTATTTCTCTCTCTGTACAGTAATCGCGCATACATCTGGTTTCTTCTTCAGAAACTACTTGATAGTTTTGTGTCTATGAATGTCTCTTCCACAAATTTCTTGTACTTGGGGGCCAACTGCCACAGTCCATTGCGTCTGGTCAGTCCCTTGCCGCTTCTGAAGTGTTTCTTGTTGTGAGCCATGGCATCATGTAACTGTCTATGTGGGCTTCTATCTGATGAATTCTCTGGATAGAGGTGGATGTGTGTCTCTAAGATGGGGTAAATGTCATCTCTCAGACTGTACCACTCTTGCTTTTTGGTGACCTACTCTGGTGTAAGCTTGAGGTATTACCGTCTGAAAGAGTCTTACATGAAGATAGGATAGGATGACAAGAGCCATCTCTTTGCGGCCCGGCACCCTCCAGTTTGTGTCCGGATCGTTTTTTTTCAGAAAATGTGAGATTCCGTTGGCACACATTTCACATGAAGTGCATCTCTTCACTTGTGCGGGCGAATGGGGTCTCTGAGAAGGTGGCGTAGACTTGGCAACAGCAGTCACTGACGTCACCGCATGAAAAGGAGAGGTCCAGGTGATGGTCGTTGGTTGAAGGCTCTGCCCTCTGCTGAGGTCATGCAGCGCCAATATGTGTTCGAAAGAAGGGATATGGCAAGGAGGCGGTGAAGAAGGCGAGGATGGAGGACTGATCGGTCCTTGTGTGCTGAATGGTGGTGGTGGAAGGATGAATCTCTTTGTCATCGGGTCAACAAAGGAGATGAGCTCAGGAAGTTGCATCATGTTTTGGTTCGTGCCCTCTGGAAAATGGGTCGGAAGGACTTGATGGTTTAAAAATTCATTCTCAAGAATAGCAGATCCTTTATTACGAGAAAGATACAGTTCTCACCCACCCATCTAAAATAAGCAATCAATGCCGGAGCAAGATCTGCACTTACGCCATTTTTCTGACGTATCTCTATGGCAATTCGATGAAAGTTCTTTCTCCAACAAATAAAATTTGCGTAGCGGAAAAAAAAAAAGGCAGTAAGGAAATCTTGGGAAAGAAATGCTGCGTGGAAGCGACCGTTGGATCGTCATCGTTACCGATTGCGAAGGAACAGCAGCCAACGGGGAGGGCGGCACTGCCGCCGTTCACGGCAACTTCATCTCTTCTGCCATCCGAACCGCTTCCAACGGACTCTTCACGCAAAATACGAGATCTTTAAGATTAGAGTGTATTAATTAACAGTCGCCCCAGCTACCAATTCAGTTCCTTCCGCGCCTGTTCGTATTCTGATGCTATAGTACCCCAACTTTTCATTCCTTCCTCCATGTCTTGGATCCATCTACAACGGTCAGTTTTCTTAACACTGTCGTCGACAGATTTTTCTCCAAAAAAATAGCCCTTTCTTTATCTAAAATCGTACCGATGTATGTTGGGGTATTTCGAGATGTCCAATCCTAATGATTTGATGGGCAACATCTCCGACATGATCAGAATGTCTGCAATGGTCAAAGTGTCCCCGGCCAAAAACTTCTGGCTTTTGATCTCTGCGTCAAGACGCATCAGCTGCTTTTGTACTTCTTTCACCATATTGTTCGTGGCATAAGTTGCTGATTTTGTGTTCTGATCGATTGTTTTTGCGAATAGCGGCTGCTGCGCTGTAACCTTCAGAACAGAAGATTCATGTGAGAAATCCTCATTACCTTCTGCAATCGTTTTGCCGAAATTATAATTGAAAATCTCATCGATTCTTCTGCGAATTTTCTTGTCATCAGGGTACAGCTTCTCCACGAGATCATACTTCGTGACTAACTCTCTCAAAATTTCACCACTGGCACTTGTCATCATGACGTCACCATGTCGTCATACCTGTCCAGCATCGTTGTAGATGAGGGATCTTGATCGAGGGTGAGCGCAGGGACTTTACAATTTGGTGAGATTTTGAGGAACAAGGGTTGACCCATAGGTGTCGAATCTTCTGCCAAAGCCTGGAATTACGGTTACATGGCGACATTTATTTCCCGCCAAAAATTTTCATTTCAAATCGATGCGGATTTTTTCTCTGTGATTGTATACGCACGAAAATAAAATCTCATGTTCCAGATTATCGGTAATATCTTCAAAATTCGAATACTGACCCTCGCATAAGTTTCTGCGATCCAAGAGACGTGTACATTATTTTTTTCGACTGGTAGGTTGTGCTCTACAACGAGCAATAAAGCGGCGAGGGAACTGCCAATCATCGGGCTGTAAAAGAGTGCTGGATTTTTTTTCGGGGGTTCGGACTTGGTGGCTTGAGCGGGGGAGGTCATGAACTACATACGTAAGAATGTCCTTTTACAATGGCACGAAAATTCGTGCCAGGTATAATGCGTCTACAACGAGCCGACTGAGATGAATTTTTGAATTTTACGAAAGACTTGATGATTTGAAAAAGAATAACCTGCATGCTGGACCGGCGTACTGGACCTCTTACAGAGATGCTCCCTCCCTCAAAATCAATCTTTTGAGAAGCGTTCGGTGAGAGAAAATCCGCCGAAAATTCGCTGTCCTCCATACTTCTGTCGTCCGCCTACAGTCGATGAGTGACGTCATCACGTTGTACATCGTTAGATGAGCCGTTCAGTTTTTCGCGTTGAGGACAGGCAAAGCTATAGCACAACAGGTTAATGTCTGCAGCAACATATTCAATCACAAATATTATGCAGCTCCGCTGCACTGCCTCATGTCGCATCAGGTTGCAGCATTAGTGTTCTGATTTTGCATGGTGTGACGTCATCACAACACATACCGCGACGTAAGGACCGGCGAAGTCTTTAAATTCCTCTCTGTCATCAAAAGCAAAGAAGTAGGTCAGCTTCTTAAGCTCCTCTCTCTCCACGTATGTCTTTGGGGCTAGTATCTGTCGCTCGGGTGAATAAACGTGAGATGTCGCGGTAAGATGACGAGAGATATACCTTCAAGAAGGATCTCTTCTTTCGCTCTTCGACTTCGACTTCTTCAAAAATGTTAGATTCATTTAATGGGATGACGGCCTGCGGGAAATCCGCTTTGTTCGTCTTGTATACGAATAGAAAGTCATCATTAGAACATAGCCTGCGATGGATGAGAAGATCATTTTGTAGAGGCACCGATAGCCTCGGCGAAGTTGCGAGATCTAGCTTTTCAAGCTGTGCTTGTCTATGACATTCCCTGGGTATCACTTTTAACAGACCATATGATCTCACCATCTTTTTTCCCAGTGCTTTTTGATGAGCGAAGATAGAGGTTCGCTTGTGTCTGTTACGAGGCAATCGACTTTGCCCTGTCGCGCGGATTTGCCGGGTGATGGTGGTCCTGGTTTTTGGTATTTAGACATGGTTGTGAAGCTGCTGCTTGAGCCAGGTATCTCTGACGCAGTGATGTCTAGCTTGCTTTCTCCTCTAGTGTCCATCAGTGATCAGAAAATGCAGAATGTGCCGACCTATATATTGTCTTCTTGAAAGAGTGTTCATCGGGAGAGCCAATCTTAAGCTTGTGCATTTGATATGATCTTATGTGGATGATCTTATGTGGATATGTGTGCTGCCGATGCCGCAGGGAGTGTTCCTGTTGTAAAATCTCGTGGAATGTCAGTGTCAAACAAAATTTTGCAAGAATTAAGAGGTCGCTTCAGAGCCTGGGAAGAGGATTTATCATTTCAGGCCTTCTTTTAACCGGACGAAGATATTCTCTGTTGCTTCTTATTGCATTTCTGATTTATATTTGCGTAAAATCGAGTTTGTAGATGCTGTTGGATTACTTCACTGTTTGAAGGAGTGGGGCCTTCGCATATCACGTCGCCTTCATCATACATGGTGTTGCTCGTTCATTTTGGTCTCAAAAAACATGAGATCGAAGCAGATAACTCCACCACAATCATCGCCCTAAGACAATTGCTCCAAGAGAAGATGGGCCTCGCACCTGAGCTGCAGAGGTGTTCAGTTAATCTGTTTTGACCTACGAGCTTACCTGTGGCACAGGCTCTTTGCAGGTGGATTGGAGATGGAAGATGGGAAGACATTAGAGGACTACCCTACTGCATTGCAAGTTCCCGTACAATTATATGAGAGGTGACCACTACAAAGCAAGCATCATACATTGTGATCATCCTTTATGCAAATGATTTCTGAGGCCATTGTTTCTTTCATGTTCGTGTTTCGCCTTTGATTCCTCTGAACACTATCATCCAGTCTGACAATCCAGATCATGTCATACACAAACTCACAACTTTCAGGAGAAAACTCGTCTTGAGAGATCCACAGATCGTTCTGGCAGAGAAAGAGGCGAGAGACATGAAGGAAAACGCAGAGAAGAGCAAAAATGATCAACTGTGGAAGGAGAATGCTATAGAGGCTGACATAGTCAAGGGTGAGTTGGCTGTACAAGTGGATTTTTATGTTGTAATGAAGTCACCTGACTATTGTTTCTTGTATCTTTGCAAACTTGACACGTCTACAATTGCCAGTCTTTACACTGTTTCATCCAAGTTCATTCTTCGAAAATCTCGCGGTTTTGGACGTGACATTCACGTCAGCAACCGTGTAGAATGGATATTATTAATTCTGTCAAAATTTTTGTTTATTGCATTGGCGACCACATTTTATTCTCGTATATAGGAATGCTCAAGTGACTTAAAGAGTCTGACACCTTGTAGATGGTGACGTCATCGATGTTCATTTCAGCATGGATGGCATGGGTGATCACACAAGGACCACAAGGAATTTGCCGGGCTTCACGGAATTCAGATACACAAGGACCTGGTCATTAGAAGATGAGCCTCTCCCGAAAACAGATGAGAAAGATGAGGTAAGTGATTGTTACTTTCATTTTTCTTGTAATTTAATTTTTTTATTAACAATCACAATTTTAAATTTAAAATTCATGATTCGCTGAGATTGGAAATTTATTTATATTTATATATTTTATATCTGTATTTATATTTTTGGTTAATACGTGAAGGTTACGGAAGACAGCAAAGTATTATGGTCCGCTAAATTCAAATTTGACATCGGTGACAGGGACCCGTCAAGGTATATCAGTATGATATCATCAGTATCATGATTGACATATAATAGATTTGTTATGTTGAAAATTTTTAATGAGGAGAAAAAAGCACAAGCGATATTCTATCATTTTGAATGTGACCATCCAAAGTATGAAGACAACACTCTCGTTTTCAGAGTTAAAAAGTATCCAGATTGGGAAGAAGAAAGTGAGTCATTCGTTGTAGATGTCAAAACGCTCGAAATTACACCGAAATATCAAAAAGATTTGTTCGTCGTTTTTTTCGCAATTTTCAAGCCGTAAACATCGAAATACCGCAACTCCGGTAATGACGCTATATAGGGTACGAAGGCAAGACTTACTGGTCTCTTTGTTATACCACTGAAGACAACGGATGCGTAGTCTGCGGACTGCTCGACTCGCCCAAAAACATCATTCTGTGCGATAAGTGCGAGGGCCAATAC
The DNA here is from genome assembly GCA_002081555.1 of Protostelium mycophagum. Taxonomy (NCBI): domain Eukaryota; phylum Evosea; class Variosea; order Protosteliida; family Protosteliaceae; genus Protostelium; species Protostelium mycophagum. The sequence goes on along the minus strand of MZNV01000902.1, from coordinate 4,211 downwards.
CACGACAGGTGCTTGAAGCCACCAGCAGACATAAAGGACCTACTCGAGCTGGATCAATGGTTTTGCCCCGAGTAAGTAGATTTTCAATCTTGAATTTTTATAACTCAAAGGATGTTGGTGCATAGTTATTATCCAACTCTATTCTGTAGAACTGATGGATTGCAGTTGTTCGGCATCGAAGAAGAAGACTTCTCAAAACAAGAAATACCAACAGAGGAAATCAGACGATGGCAGAGTGAGTACCATTTTTGTTTTGCTATGCACTCGTGAGGTGCCAGCGTGTTGGAATTGCCACTTCTAAAAGTGGCGCAATTTCGGGTTCGTTCATATCGACACAGTCTACCGCATCCCTTGCCGCACTGCGAAGTCAAGCGTGTCTGAGCGAGGCCAGTACTAAGGTGGGAGACCACTTGGGAAGCCCTCGTGACGAACTCTTTTGCACAATGAGACGAGATTTTTTATCTGTAATTATCGTGCGCAAGTTGATAGAGTTAGATCTTTGGAAAGATAGAGGATTACCCCGTTGGCACTGTCTGGCCGGACCGGGAGTCACTCAGTGGCAGCGGTGTACACATTCCTGCAGTGTGTGGTGTTCACGGAACAGGACGAGGTAAAGCTCCAATATATCACATTGTAGAATGCCAAACTTACGTATGATAGATGGGGTGTCCTCACTGTTATTGACTGCGGGGCAGTATGGAGATGTTGATGATGGCGAGACATTTCTGTACGCAGGTAATTTTAGATTCTCATTCGAATGGGACTCACACTCACAGGGCGGGATTATCTGCAGGTGAATATTTTTTCTTGGAGTGAGATACTGACTCGTTGTAGAATGTCAACGAAGAATTGACGAAATACAATCTGGCCCTTACCGCGAACTTTACGGGAAGAGACGAGAATTGCAAGGATTGTAGTTACGACAAAACTTGCTCTCGTTGTAAATCAAGATGGAGAGAGGGCAAGCCGGTCAGTATTTTTCTTCGTTTTTATCTGTTGAAAAGTTATTTTAAGTCACGAGATTTAATTTCACAAAAATAAAACCATTTTAAAGAAAAAAAGGTCCGTGTAGTGAGGAGCTATAAGGCAAAGAAGATGAGTAAATATGCCCCAAACCAAGGGTTGCGATACGATGGCCTTTATAAAGTGGAAGAATATTGGTACGAACAAGTCAGTGAAGGTTTATACGTGAGTTTTGTCACATTTTCAACAGACTTTTGTGAATTTTCGTCGAGATTTCCTGAAAATTCTAGGTGATCAGGTTCAGATTCAGAAGAGACGATGATGAGCCGGCTCCATGGTTACAAAATACGATGACGTCACCGCCCAAACCGAAAGTTCCGCGAAAAAGTCCAGGTATGAATATTTTGGTTCAGTCTATACTGCCTGGGTTTGATGTTTGTAGACGGTCGAAGAACGGACGAGCCGCCGAGCAAGGTGGCGAGAACAGATCAGACTTTGGTAATTTTAAATTTATTTTTCCCTCCAAAAAGATCACTGAAATTTAAATAGCGTTTCACACCAAGAATTAAAAAAATCTCGGAAGCTGACAAACGCAACGTCAGACTCTGGAACAAAATTTTTACCGATTTGGAATTTGGCGACGTAATAGACACGGACAAGATACGGAAGAGTTTCATCTGTTTGTGCTGTCAGGGGAGGCCCAGGGATCCTTTCACTACAGAGAGATGCGGCCACAATTTTTGTGCCGGTTGCGTCCTAACTACAACGAGGAAGAGAGGTGGTTTCTTCGATTTGCAAATCAGAGTTACCTGTTTATATTTTGTAGGTGGAAACTGTATTTGCAACGAAAAGATAACAGAGTCGAAAGACTTTACAGACGTGAATAGCGTCCCTATTAACGATAATCTTCAAAAACTACTCTCCATAACTCTTGATCAGCCACAAGACGACGTGAGATTTTAAAAATTTCGTTCTTAGACTGTGCAATTACATACCGTGTTTTCTGCCAATCAACCGTGATTTGTGCGAATCTTCGCTGAGATGTTCAGACGACTTTCTGGATCAGGGAAGAAGATAGAAGAATGATAAGCAAAGACACTCTGAACGTCAAGATATGGTCCAAATTCATCTCGGAGGTCACAGAAAAAACAACAGATAAGGCTGCCGCATACAAAAAGATCGAAGAAATGCTCAAATGTACGTCGTGCCATATGATCCCATCACGGCCTGTGACGACGAAATGTGGCCATAATTACTGTCAAGATTGTTGGCAGAGGAATACTACCATGCTAAGTGAGTATTTTAATTTTCATGAATATGCACAAAAAGAAATCAAATTGATGACACAAATCCAGACAATAGATGCTCCGTTTGCCGTGTGACAGTGGCCAAAGTCGAGCTGAACAATCAGCTATCTCAGATTCTTGAGAGAATTTACCAAGCATAGTAGATAATAAAAGACTGTGATTATATAGACAAATTGGATCAGACCACTATCTATTTTAATCCAGATAATATTCCTGGCATTGTTTTTGCATTTTTTGCATTTTTTTGGGGCATTAGAAACTCACCAAAAAACAAATCATCATCAACATGCTATGATTGTGCAAAGAACATTATTACAATTAAAATTATTAATAATTTAAAATTTCTTAAATCAACCAAACATATTTCCACCCAGATTTCTTGAGAGTATTTACATGACCAGCCAGACAAGTAATGCTTGTTTGATTATCTTGTATGTTGAGTTTTATTATTGTGATGTCTTAAACAAGAGTTACTGCTGGTTTGATGTTATGCTTGATATACAGCTCTAAAAAAGTTCTTTGATGTGTTGTGAAAACAACTGTCAGGAGTTGTAGGGTGTTGCATGTTAATACTGCTGCTTAGTGAAGCCCAATTATCATACCATTGAGTACTTAATGATGAGGTGCGGAACTAAGAGGCCTATACTGAAGACTTTACAACAGAGCGGCCGTTTCTATAATGGCTCTGGTGTTAGAATCTGTATAGAACTCCGGCCAATTTTCCGGTAACACATTGTGAATCTGTATTACGTGCACATTAGATTACCGCTTTGGAGCTCTGCCCATTTTCTGATATATTGTACAAGGAACAAAACCTTCTGTAAGGAGACTAGAGCTAAAATATTTTCTATTGAGCAAAATGCAAAAGAGATGCGGCACAAGAGACAAAATAAAAATCACAAATAAGAAATTATAAATTAATATTTATATATTTATTGACATCCATTAAACAGAGACAGCAGCTGCCTCAGTTGCTGATCTAAGAGGCCAAAAACAAAATAAACGGTAATTGGTATTATTGTGACTTCTCTTCTCAGGAATTGCAAATAATTCTTGAGGGAAATGTATTGTCTTCTGAGTTATCCAGCCAGAGGGTAAACTTAGTCTAAGATGTTCCACTGTCATCTTAGAATCCTCTGCCATCTTCTTGTACATTGCATGAGGAAATGTGTACTGTATGTAAGATGTTCTACTGTCATCTCAGAATCCTCTGCCATCTTCTCGTACATTGCATGAGGAAATGTGTACTGTATGGTGATGGTCATCTTGTCACCATGTACTTTAAGGCTAGTTGAGGTGCTATTGTGAAGCTTAAGAAACCAAATGTGATACATCTCTTCTGCCTTCCATAATGATATTGGGGTATCAAAATGAGTGATCAGGGCTGTGACATCGTCCTAAAATATAGGTTGCTGGTTGTTTGTAGTTGTTGTGATTGTTGAAAGTAATGTTGAAATGGAAGATGGAAGAATGACATTCTGTGCAGCTGGTGCAGGAATTTGAGAGAAGTTAAATACTGGTGTTCTTGAGTGTTCATGATCTTCCTCATCTTCAGAGAAGATGTGCAGGAATTTGAGAGAAGTTAAATACTGGTGTTCTTGAGTGTTCATGATTTTCCTCATCTTCAGAGAAGATGTCTTCTAAACCCTCCTTAGAAACTCCTCCATCCTCTAAAATATCTTAATATGAGAAGATTAATCTCTATAAAAAATACATACTGCCAAGATCCTGGCCTTGACAATATCAAGACATCATATTGGTGACAGTAGGAATAGATTGTCTAGTAAGTTTTTCCTGGGCTTGTTGAGGTGTTTCTGTTTCACAGCAATAGCAATGAATTCTCTCTCAAGAGGAGACTATCTCTTTGTAGGCAATGCCTTTGTAGTGGCTAGTCTCTTTCTCTTGCTTTGTTGATCATGTTGAGCTCCAAGTCTTTCTAGA
>KV921014.1:4799-15612 GCA_002081555.1 Protostelium mycophagum | reverse complement strand
TAATTATTTTAATAATTTTTGTCGACAATTTATTCGCTGCATCTAGATGCTTCATTGTAGACCAAAAACCCTTTGAAAGGTCGATTTTTGGCTCCCAAACATCCAGCACCTTTGGCCGAGTTGGTTAAGGCGCCGTCTTAAGGCGGCGGTTCCTTCGGGAGCGTGGGTTCAAGTCCCACAGGGTGCATACATTTTTTCTCTGCTGACATGTACCCGTCTACAATGCGGCAAAGCCGCAGACAGGGACATATGATATCATATATAATATCCCATATGCTATCCTTGGCAGAAAATTTGAATTTGTCGACTTTCTTTTATTTTGGAAAATTATTCTTTGACAAACATCATGAAATTTGGGTGAAATTTCGCAGGATTATTACCACACAGCATTACTAACATCTCGAGGACAATGCCTCACTTTTGGTGGAGGTAGACTTATGTCTATAGTTATTCTACTATACCAATTATCTTGTTTTTTACTGATTAGCATTACGTTATTCTTCATCTACAACACCAATTAATACTTTGAGGAAATTTAAAATAATTCTAAAATAATTTTTTCCCTAATGAAAAAATTTAAAAAATTTGAACAGTAAAATAATTTCAGGATCTGAAGGACAACTCGGTCACGGTGATTTTGAAGGACAACTCGGTCACGGTGATTTTGAATCTGCTTATTCTTCGGAAACTTCGTCTAAATTTGACGGAAGTTCCGTTGTAGATCCAGGGAGGGGTCAGAGTTTTTCCGCGAATTCTCCGAGGTTCGGGGTGAGCCCGCAGAGTGTCGACGCGTCGCCGGCGAATTATTTCATGGAGAATTCATTCCTGGAACGTTTCAATCATTTGGGACGAGGTAACGTCCATCTACAATTGATTTGTTCATCACGAGAATATTATTCTGTCTTTATAACAAAATTATTTCATTTATAAGTTTCAAAATCGATAAGGAAGTGCGGAAAGTTTTATTTGATGACTCCACACTTGATTATATTTTGATTTTTCTAACTACATTTTATATATATTTTATTTTAAATATATATTTTTATATAAAAACCAAAACAATTTATTTTATATATATTTAAATAAAATACACAAGTGGTCGTCCCAAGCCCAAATGAAGTATATAAAATAATTTATTACAGGCAATAATATGCAGAAGGAAAGTCGGGAGGAGATACCTTGTATGAATCCTGTTATACAGGTATATTGTGGCGCATTCAACACGATGGCCTTTTATCCAGGTAATTTTTTCAATTTTATATTTCGAAATATCTTTTCTCCCAAATTTTTTTCAAATTTTTTTCATTTTTATAAAAAAATTCCAATTAAATTTTTTTTGGAAATCTTGGACAAAAGAATCAAAATGACCGATCTATTTACGTATACTTGATGTATTAAAGAGGTTAGGAACGGCATTACTGCATCCACAGCCACTTGTTGGACATTCTCCCTCTATGTTATATTCATGGTGATCCATTAATTCTAATCATGACATCATATCACAAACATCACGACATCATGTCACACTGTTCATGACAACATGTCACACATCTCGATCATCATGTCGCATGCAGCTGATGATGTCATATCACATCTGCTGAAGACATCTTACCACCCGAGTGAAAAATATAAAGAGGACAAAAACTGATATCATGACAGGGGATCATGTGGTGGTTCCAAAATCACAATTCCGACTGCGGTATTTCATTTATTATTTTTATAAATATATCTTTAATTTACTTTATTTTTATTTTTGAAAATTTTTCAGGTGCCTCAGTTTATGAACAAACAAATTGTCAAGGTAATTTTCCTCGGATTTTCTCGGATTTTTCGGAGAAAAATCGTGTCTCGTCTCGTGTCCATGAAAACGAACAAAATCGTGATGAAAAACAGGTGGTCAGCGGTGTGAATCGCAGCATAACATTAGTTAAGTCCTGGGACAGAACGGAGGACAACTGGGTCTTTGAAAATTTTGGCCTGCCATTGAGCGACGTTTTCATCAAGAGCGTCGCGGCGAATTTACGCGTGGCGAACAACGTCATCATGGGTGACTATTTGAATCTTGAATATGGGATTTTGGCGGGAAATTTTTTTAATTTGTGTCAAGTTGGATTAGGCGCCAAATTATGTTTTCAAATTTTAAAAGTCGATAGGACAACAAGGCATCAACGGAACAATCTATCTGACAAACGATCATATTTGTTTTTATACCCCAGCAAGGTGAAGAATTTTCTGTGAAGTTTCCACGAACTTTCTCATCTGATTTAATCTCGTTTAAAAAAATTGTGATTTTTTAAAAAAATAATAATATCAAATTTAAAGGAATTGTAGAATGTCAGAATCGAGGTCGAGAACTATTCCAAGAAGTTTCTTCGTAAAAAGTCAAGAAAGGGGTCAGTCGCTATCATGATAATAATAATAATATAATATTATTATTCATCTATTTTATATCAAATAATGGAATAATATATTTATACATAATTTATATAATATATTTTGATTTTAACGTCAAAGAAGAGTATGATTTACATATAATTACATATATATTATATATGAAAATAATAACATATATATTGAATGTAACATCTCTGCAGGTAGATCTTCTCTAACACGGAGTAAATCATCTCCAACAGCAATGTCAGAATCTATTATTAACGAGGTATATATAACGTATTATATACTGAAAATATATATTTATTTAAATATAAATGTATGTTTATTATATATTCACAAAATATATATTTGGAATTATAGAGAATGCGGCCGTGAAAAAACACGGTATGAAACCGTGATTTTCGGAAAAGTTATCACCACATTTTTCATGCGACTATTGAGCATTTGGAAATTTTAATTTCGAAAATAAAATAAAATATTTATGAAAAATAATTTTGATGCAGAATTCCACCGAAGAGAAGACGGAAAATCCAATGCTCGAATTTTTCCAAGAGGTGAAATTTCCTTGAAATTTCCGTGAAATTTCTGATCATTACGCGTCTCATTCGACCCAATCCATCATCGTGACATCGAGATGACATCTGATGACGTCATCAGGTGGACTCCCAGCCCCTGAAGCTTGTGATGTCAATACGAGACATCTTATGTCTAGAAAGAAGCAACACAAAGATGTGTCAACCGGACTCCATATCCATCTATACCCCCACAGGGAAAGTGAGTAAATTCCGACGAAATTTCACCGAAATTTCATTCCATTCTTCGCGCCAAAACCGGGTATTCGAAATTTCGGGAGGTTGACCCGCACAGTTTGAATTCTCCGATTTCCCGCCAGAAGTTCGCACAGATATCTTTGGGATCTTGTACAACAGATGGATTGTCGACAAGATTAATTCCGACATCTGTTTGTCCAGAGTTTTTAACAATTTCGAGGAGGATTTGCCCCCCGCAATTACGTACAGAAATTCCACCGAAATTTCCAAGCCAAGTACCGGAATTTTCTCGGAACTGCCACGATCTGCCAGTAGAATTTTCACGGAGAATTTCAAGGCTGAGAACAGAAATGTCACGGAAATATCCGCCGGAAATATTCAGGAAGGGTCTACAACGGACAGAGAGAAGGGTTTAGGGTTTAGGCCCCCCGAAACTCTCCCGACAAAAGACGTTTACGGTTTCGGGCTCCCCGAAAATCTCCGAGAAAATTATGCGAATTTTCACAGAGAGTTCTGTGAATCGGATTTACCGCAGATGCGAAAAGCTTGGGATAAGTTGATCAAAAAATACGGCAGCATCGGAGAGGTGAGCTATGGGTTTAGGGTTTAGGTCTCATCCATTCAGTGGCATGCGGCAGAACTGCTGTCTGTTTATGCTGCGGCAGAGCCGCATTGTTATTTTATTCTGTAGTGTGTTTTGTTATCTTTATACTGCGGCAGAGCCGCATTGATATATTTGTAATTAGGTAGAACCGCATTGTTCGCTGTTGCTGCGGCAGAGCCGCGTTATTATGTTTGTAGATTTATTTGTACTGCGGCAGAACCGCATTGTTAGCTTTGCTACGGCTTGTGATTATATTCTACGGTGTATTTAGCTTTTGCTGCGGCAGAGCCGCATTGTCACTGTTGCTGCGGTGTCTTAATTATTTTTGTAGCGCGACAGTATATGTATATTTATTATATATAATATATATATTATATACAGTATATTATAATCATAATATATATTATATATATATATTATATACATTATATCACTGTGGCAGACCCGGCTTCTTACAATAATCAATTAATATATGTTGTTTTCACAATAACAATAACATTAACAACAATATTATACGGTCAAGTCGCGTTCTGAAAATTCCCAGATTTTTCAGAATGCACGACAATCTACAACGAGTGTTGAAGACGTGTCCATGAATTTGAACAATTACAACTATGAAAGTAATACCCCAGGATTCTTGAAGAATGTGGTCAACCGTCTCGGTAATCTATTTTAGAAATTTCCATGAATTTTCAAAGACAATTATAACTCAAAGAAAATAATTCTATTTTTAGAACTGGTGATTTTTGGCCTTTTATTCACATGAAAATAAACTTAAAATATTCGAAAAATCTTCATGGAAAAATCTGTGAAATTTCAGAACGGTAAAATTGACACGTGACAGGCACGAATAACATTTCGAAATTAATTAAAAAGGGTATTCCTCCAGAGTACAGAGGAGAGGTCAGTGTCTCATCACAATGAGACCATCTACAACGATGTGATGAAAATTCACCGAAAATTTAGGTCTGGTACCACCTGAGCGGTGCTGCCACTAAGCACAAGAGCTCAGTCCCAAACTACTATCAACAATTATTGAAGAGCACAAACACAGCACACGAATTCCAAGAGGTGAAATTTCATCGAAATTTCGATGAAACTTCCCCGAAATTTCATTGTAATTTGTCCAAAAAGTCATTTATTTTTTAAAAATATTTCATCCATTTACATCAAATTGAATATAAATATGTATGAAAATGTACTATTTACACTGTTGTAGATCTACGCGTCATGGTTACGTAACTCATGTTTTCTCGCCGATTCCGACAAGATGGTCTTTCCGAATCGTTCCGCGGTCCAGTCCATTGAGCTGGACTTGGACAGAACTTTCCCGGAACATTCTTACTTTGTGGGTGATAGCATAATCAAAGAAAAGCTGAGAAGAGTTCTGGTCGCCTACTCCAGGAGAAATCCACAGGTGAAATTTCTGTGAAATTTACGGTGAAATTTTGGTGAAATTTTCTTTGGTGAATTTTTTGTGAAATTTCAGTGAAATTTCGGGGAGTTTGGAGGATATGGCGGGATTTCAACTCGTATGCATTTTGTGAATACCTCGTTGTAGATATCATATAATATATAATTATATATTATTATTATATATTAATATTTATATTTATATTTTTCATGAAATAAACTTGGCTGAGTATATAATAAATATATAATATATAATCAATATATATAATATATATCAATGGCTGAGTATTGTGCAGGTGGGATATTGCCAGAGCATGAATACACTGGCCGGAATATTATTACTATTGATGAGTGAAGAAAAGGCATTCTTCGTGCTGTGTTCTATTGTAGAGGACCATCACCATGACTACTTTGGTAGATCCATGATAGGTGAGTTTTCTGTGAAATTTCACCGAAATTTATTTGGAATTTTTACGAGACATAGAAATAATTTTCCTCGAAAATTCGCCGAAATCTCTCAGAAACTTCTCCCAAAATTAAAATTCATTTCTATTTGAAAAAACTCACATTTATTTTGAAAAATAATAAATAATAATTTATTTCAGGGATTCTGGTGGACCAGAGTATCTTTGACCTCTGTATGGCCAATAAGATGCCCGACATATTTCAACATTTAGAAGAAGCCAGTTTCCCGCCATCAGCGGTCACATTCAAATGGTTCATTACTATTTTCTTTGGGATACTACCCACTGAGGTGAATTTTCTCGTAAAAGTAGGTTGGAAGATCTGACTGGTTGTAGACGACATTACAAATCTGGGATTATTACTTCTTGGATGGGGTGAAGGTGAGTTTTGAAAGCTGTCATGGCATATATTTCACCGAAATTTCACCGAAATCTCATTACATTGTCTTGTCGTAGATGATTATCTGTTTTCGAAAAAAGTCTAGAATTTTCCTCGAAATTTCTCCGAGATTTCATCCATATCATCGTTGTAGATGGGACTGAAATCTCGTCATAATTATCTCGTTGTAGATCGGATTGAAATTTCGTCACAATCATCTCGTTGTAGATTGAACTGATCACTCATCACAATCGTCTCGTTATAGATGGGACTGGCATCTCATCACAATCGTCTCGTTGTAGACGCTGAGACATCTTCAGGTGCTCATGACCATGTCAGCTGCCCTCTTTAAGTATCTGCAGAAGCGAATTCTGGCAAAGGATTCACTTCACATCTCCATTCTCATGACACAAGCCCCGAAGGAACTATTCGACTTTAATGTATTATTGAAGCTCTACAACGAGATGTCTGGGTGAGTTTTCCGTGAAATTTCTGGAGTGGGAGATATGATCGTCGGAAATTCAGGATTTTTTCTGTGACTTTTCCGTTTTTGAGCCTGCAGAATTGCAATACGCTCTGTGTTTTATTTTGTAGTAAGAAGAAAATAACAATATATATAAAGTTTCTATTTACTCTCAATATATATATTTTGTCTTGTAAAGAAGAATATGTAAAATATATAAAGTATATTTCTGCCCTCAAATATATTTATTTTGTATAAGTATAGAAAAAATATGACAATATATATCAAGTATATATTTATTCTCATATATATATTTTATATAAGTAAGAAGAATATATAAAAATATATAAATCTGCAGACACCAGCAAACCCCAACCTTTCCTTCAAGACATTCCATTCTGACGAGTTGTAGATTCCTCGACGAGAACGAGATATCTCAATTACGTATCACCAATTACGATAAGATATCTCAACGCCTCGTGCAAGACCACCGCCGTAAAAAATCTGTCAAAAACCGTAATAAGTTGCGACATCAAGGTCTCAAAACACAAATGTTTTTTTCCGATAACTTGGACAAGTTATTTTGCCTTTGGGAGGTGATAAGACATCATGTCAAGACGTCAGAGGAGTCAGAAAATACGGTGAGTTTTCTGGGAAATTTCAGAAAATTCTGAGAAAATGCAGGGACGAAGATTCAACTCACCAACAAAGGTGATTTTTAATGATTTTTTATTCTGAATCTACAACTCTCTTATTCTGAATCTACAACTCTTTTATTCTGAATCTACAACAGGGCGATTCGACACCCCAAGACTCGAAGATTCGTGCTGACATGGTGACATCATTACAAGCCATAAATAACCTGGAACTATTGATTGTAGAATCGATCAAAGTGATGTATGAATCAAGTGAGACATCTCTATATGACGTCATCAATATTTTCATGACGTCTTGATATCTACATATGATGTCTTAACGTCCACATATGACATCTTGATGTGTACATACGACATCTTAACGTCCACATATGATATCGCACATATTACCGCAGTTCATAACACCATATTGAGATATCATATTGGGATATCATATTGAGATATCATATTGAGATATCGCAGGTGTAGAATCAGAAACAATAAAAGAGAAGCAAGACGATAAACATTATTCATTCGAAACGGTGGGTACCTGTTTGAATTTTAAAAAATCGTTTTGGCGGGAAAATCTTCTTGACTGGGACAGAGCCAAAATTTCGTGCTGGATAATTTCTTGGAAAAAGGGATGATGGAGTGCATTGTAGATGGATCATTTGTACAACCGCAAATAGGATCTGCTGTTCTACAACTCGTCAAAAATGTCATGGAGGTAAATTTCCAGAAAATTTCGTGTACATTCTTAGAACATGTCGACAAATGAAACATGTCGACGAATCATCACGTCGACAAAAGTTCATCGGCATGTGAAATCATTCGACAAAGATTCGTCGACAAATATGATATGTCGACATGCGATGACGTCACACAGACAATGGTATTCCTGAGAAAACGCTGGAAGAAAGGTATGATGATGAGAGGGATAACACATATCCCCCCATCTCTAAAAATAGAAAACCTGATCACAGACTCAAACTTTGTAATCCCCCTCATCAAGTGAGTTTTACAGTGTTGTAGATGGACTATGACTATTCAAAAAAAATCCAGAAAATTCAGAAAAATTATTGGCGATTTATTTAAAAATTTTGACTCGTTGTAGATTCATAAACCACGGCATCCCCCTGCTCTGCAGCCCCGACCCCTTCTCCGGACTACAACGCAAGAACGATCGTAAGAATATGGTCAAGATCTTATACCTCGTGTTGAGACATCTCAACCCCCAAGCCCCAGCACATTTAAACATCATGAATTTATTTTACGTACAAAATGTGACAGAGACGACCCACTACAACTCGGACGGTGCCAAGTTTGAGGTGAGGAATATTCCCGGAAATTTCAAAAGATGGCACTTTCAATATTTTTTTCAAAATTTAAAAAAATAGATTCCCGCCCTCGAATTTCTGTTGGAAGTTGTTCGCACGGAAAACAGCCCCGCAGAGGACACAAAGATCTACCTGAGGCGTAAATCCTTCATCACGGGAAATTTCGGTGAAATTCCGGGGGAATTACCGAACACGACAAGACTCATCCAAGAGATGAAGGAGCGATTGAGATCTCAGCTCCATGAGGTTCGTTGTAGATTGACGATTCTCAGGATGCAATATATTATTTTTTTCCAATCGTTTTTTGATTTGAAATTACAAAAGTTACAAAACGCGCCAAAAATTCATTTCAAATTTCAAATTCTTCAACTGACCGAGACCAGCTGACACCCGAGACAAACCGGATGCGATTCGGAGCGGAGGAATTATCCGAAAGCGGGCTCGTTGTAGACGACAAGAAATGGCGGGAACAGATCATCGACCTGTCACGGAGATGTCTGCTGTTTTTATTGGAATGGGATGACATCCGGATGACGGAGTACCTCTTCCCGCAGTGTGCCTCTTAAAGTGTTTTTATATCGAGATAATAAAATCTTGGGTCCGTTTGAATTCTCCAGTTGATTAAATTATTTAGAATAAATGTTGATTGAAACAATTTATTTATTTAAATGTAATGAAACAATGACAACAACCATTCAGCAGCTTCATTATCCTCTATCGCATAGAGCATAGAGCTCGTTTTCATTTGAGCCAGAAAGACTGACAAGTTATGGAAGATCTATTTTATTTAGATTTGCTGCTAACAACTAGGCTGTCTGCAGCTAACAAAATGATACTGTCTGATGGACCTTCTGCCTATCTGCAAGTAACATCCTCACTATCTCTGTATGTTCTTTCTATCTCAGTTGCTCTCTGGTTGTTGGGTGTTGGATGTGCAAAAGTATGGTAGGTGGGAATAAAGAGTATCAGAACAGTCCTTTTTCTTGTTTTATTTTGTTCTGACTTTGTTCTGTTTTGTTCTGATGAAACTGGACTGTTCTGTTTTTGTTTTGATTGCAAATCAGAACAAATCAGAACAAAATCAGAACAATTTTCAAAACAAACTCATTTATAATATAGTACTATCAAAACACTATGTAATATATATTGTACCAATCATTATGGCTTATAATTCTAATTATCTATGGATTTAAATTTAGAGAAAAATCATTTATGTTGTTTCTGTTCTGTTCCTGTTTTGTTCTGTGTTCTGTGTTTTGTTCTGAGAATGTTCAGAACATAACTGTGTTCCGTTCTGTTCTGATACTCTTTAGGTGGAAAATAAATGCGGGGATGTCATTTTCTTCAGAAATTTCAATGACCAGGATTCTGAGTGATACCACTGTTGAAGACAACAAAATCGATTCCTGGTATGCAGATGCACAAGCAGCCAATGCACAACCTCCACCAAACAATGTGGACAAGCTATGGATAGATCTGAGGGACACCATAGTCCCTCCCAGTGAGTCTTGACCTTTCTTATTCTCTATATTATTGTTGCAGTGTTGGCCTCTGGATGGCTTAAGATAAGAAACAGTTTTGTATCATAATATAAATGACTGTACATAAAAATGAATGTTTATAAAAATGATCCCATATAATCTGTTCAGATTGATTATACACATATATGTGGACACTATATAGGATCAATTTTTTATAAGAAACCCAAAAACCTTAAAATTTAGTCCATAGCTCTATTGCTAACAGAGATACATAACATTGATTGTTTGGTTATTTTTATGGCTGATCATAAAAATGATCATTCATAAATATGATTTATAAGTTTTGTGCTATATCTTTGTTATAAGGAAGTTTTCACTATACTACAATGATTCTATTTTCTAATTACAATAACTCATTATTGTTTTACAATAATTATCATTAATGAGTTGATAATGATATCAAATCAACTACTAAGAAATTTAATTTATTGGATGTGTTGTAAACCTCCTATGAGTGATAATATCTTTCTCTATATTATTGTTGCAGTGTTGGCCTCTGGATGGCTTAAGATAAGAAACAGTTTTGTATCATAATATAAATGACTGTACATAAAAATGAATGTTTATAAAAATGATCCCATATAATCTGTTCAGATTGATTATACACATATATGTGGACACTATATAGGATCAATTTTTTATAAGAAACCCAAAAACCTTAAAATTTAGTCCATAGCTCTATTGCTAACAGAGATACATAACATTGATTGTTTGGTTATTTTTATGGCTGATCATAAAAATGATCATTCATAAATATGATTTATAAGTTTTGTGCTATATCTTTGTTATAAGGAAGTTTTCACTATACTACAA
>KV921013.1:0-32518 GCA_002081555.1 Protostelium mycophagum | reverse complement strand
AAATTATTGACACAAAACAAATTTTAATATTTCAGGATTCTCAGATATATTTTACAGTTTATTTTAATTGTTGAAAGAAATCTTTATAACATTCTTTCAGGTTTGCGGGATAGCTTGGGGGGAAGCGGTGACCTTGCAAAACTTGGATGAGTTGTCCTCACCACTTCTTGCTGCTGAGATTTCCAAGCAGGTATTTTATTATTATTTTTATTTCTATGACCAAGCGAAATTTAATTTTGTTTTTGATATTGTGAAATTCAATGGATACTTCTACTTCTACACAAAATTCACAATCGAGATTTCATCGAATTTTCATGATTTTTTCTGACTCGTTGTAGTTGGTGGAATGCAGATTCAACAATCGATTTTGGAAGAATTTAATTGTAGAACAATCGCAACACAGTGCCGCTGCGCTGATGGCCGCCTTAACGGATTCTTCACGTGAGTTGACGTGATCCATCCACGTTTTGAAAAAGGCGGGAAAATTTCTGACTCGTTGTAGAGAGCAATGAGTCCCCTCCTGCTGAGGAAACTTCCATCAAACCTCTTCCAGCAAACGAAGAATTCTGCCGCGAGGCGAGCATCTTCAACCGAAATTTCCCCGAAATTTCCCTGAAAAATACAGGTCACGACTTACTCACAGTTGAAAGAGCACGAAATGGATTGTCCGTTCTCACCACAAATTTGTGGGCAAAAAGACACTGAGAAGGTCAGTTTTTATTCCATTGGATTTTTAAGAGTGTTTTTCGTAATCCAATTTTTTGCAAAGATGTTTTTGAACGCGCTGAGGTTACTGTGCGGAGGACGTGCGCACATTTCGAATAGATAAAAGAGACATCAAAACATAATTTCTTCAGACAAATTCTTCTAAAAATTAGATCTCACCGATTTTTATTTCAAGTATTTTATTTATTATTTATTCAAGTTTTAATTTATTATTATTTATTATCAATTATTGTATTTATTTTATTTTTAGAAAGACGAGTTCTGCCACCAAATATTACCAAAGTCATGCGTGGAACAACACAAGCAGAAGGAATGTCCGTTCAGACCTATCCGTTGTACACACGAGAATTGTAGACGACAAGTCAGGTCAGTTGTAGTCTGACATCTCTAGTGAAAATTCATCATATCTCGAAATGATAAAAATTACAACAATAATTTTAACAAAAAAATACTTTCAAAATTATAATTTACATAAAAATACATTCGTCATACTCGTGTAAATCTGCAGATGTACTCTATTATCGCAACATAAAACATTTTGAAATAATAAAAAATAATATTATATCCAATAAAATTATGATATAAAATATATAAAGAATAAAACTCAATAAACAAAAGAATTAATAATACTGAAAATAATCATATCTTCTGATTCCATACAGCTTCAGGTCTTTTGAGCAACATCTCAAGAATTGTGATTTTAAACTGGTCAAGTGCCCGAATGGTTGTGAAAAGGAGGTATTACCACGAATCAAAAACATTCAAATATCCTGTATTTTAATGATATAAATCTCTAAAAAATTTTAATCTTCCCGAAAAATAATATAAAAAAATAATCATAAATAATTCTTCTGCAAAATAAAAAATAATAAGTAATAAGTAATAAATAATAAATAATAAACAGTAAATAGTGAATAATAAATAATAAATAATAGGTTGCATCGATATCACTGGAGAATCACATACACCAAGAATGCATGGTCGCATGTGACTATGAGTTATTCCAGCAATATCTAGTCCAGAACCCTGATGCCTTAGATTCCACAGAATTTGCACAAGTTTTGGTCAAGAAGATCAGAGTGAGATATCTTTTGAAATTTCGAAGAAAAATATTTCAATACATTATTTTCCAATTTTAAAATATAGAAATTTCAACAAAAAAATCTAAGAAATTCCAAAAATCATCGAAAATTCTTGAGAAAATTCCGAGAAAATTCTGAGAAAATTCTGAGAAAATTTCAATCGTTCTGAGTACCGTAGTTTCAGTATGACCGCATACAACAGATGCAGATTGAACTACAACGATATGAGAGAAGAAATGACCCCGACGACGAGCTGGAGGGGACCTTCATGGGTCCATATTTCCCGCCACTTTATGATTCTAAATATAGAACATCGGATCAAGACTGGATCCAAAAGTTTTATTTGAATAAGAAGGACAATAGGAACCATCTACAGAGCATTTTCAGGTGAAATTTCACATTTTCAAACACTTGAAAAAATTTTGTTAAAAAAATTTGGAAATAATAAAATTGTGTCATCTCTGAAATTTTTTTGGCTGGTTGTAGATACTAAATAAAACAGTTTGGAGTCGCACCCGATAGGAAAAGCTTATATAGACGTCTGCGAGCAGGTGACATTTTCCGGATTTTTCTCCGAATCTTCGCCGAATTTTCCAGGTCGCCACGATGACTGTCAACCGTACCAAGCAGATTTCCAGTTCCAGGAACACGTCACCCGCCCCCCACAGATCAGAACAGTCCTCCACGATGACGTCATTCTCTGGGCTCTCCAGCTTTTCAAATGGGGAGGATGTTTCCATAATGGCCCACACACTGTGGGCGAGGATAGGTTTGTCTCGTTGTAGATTGTCGAACAGGATTGATTTAATTGTATTTTCGTGTAATTTCTGGACGAAAAAATCGTCTAGTTGTAGATGATCAGAAATAATTATTTCTGAAAGTATTTTTGTGCGTTGTAAACCATCAGACTTTACGTAAGAATGACATATTCAGGGGTGGTTTGTAGATCGATCATCACGACATGGCCTATTTATAGAGACAAAGAAGACCTGCGTGACGTCATCTACAACATGTCTATCACATCAATATTCGACGAACTCACAATATTGTACCAAGCCAAATACCAGCTCGAAGACAGGTGAATTTTCCTCGATTTTTAAAGGAAATTTCTTTGATTTTTATCCGAATTTTCGTGATATTCTGTGCACAAATTTTTTTTGAATAAATAAAAATCATTTTAATCCAAAATAATTTCTTTTTAATTTTAATAATATTTTTTATAATTTCCGAAATAAACATATTTAAACCATTTCAAGAAATATTCCAGGAAAATTCATACACTGAATTGTACAGAGCTTTCGCGATGAAATGCAGGGAGTTGTCAGCAATTACACCCCAACACTTGGGAATAGCAAGAGAGCTATGCCTTTATATCGAAGATAATAACAAGAGCCACGACACACCGGGACTCTCTTACGTATTCTCAATGGGCGCGATCAGCTTGTTGAGGTGAGTTGTAGAATGACATGTGTCACTGGCACGAAAGATTGAGACGTTCCAGGAACATCAGTGAATTCACGACGATTAAAGAGAAGGTGGACTGCCTGATCGCGACTGTGCAATTGATATGCAATAGTGTAAAAAACTACATGGGCTCTACCGGATTATCAAAAGACCCTAAAAACAAGGAGGTGAGCGTCTACAACGTTGTAGATCCATTTTATTTTATTTTTTTAATTTAGTGAAAAAATTCGAAATTTATAAATCTCGATCTACAACTCTGTAGATTGTACTGAAAATGTACAGGTGGTGGTGGCCGCGGATGATCTACTCCCCATGCTGTGTTACGTCGCTCTACAATGCAATGTACCGAATCTGTACACTGAACTGAAATTTATCGGAGATTTCTGCTCTGTCGACGAGAAGTTATTATCTGGTCAAGAAGGATATTGCATCTCCATGCTGGAGGGTGCCATGGTGACCGTTTTCATATGTATTTCTTGGAAGATTCTCGGAAGATTCTTCGAACTTTTTTGTAACTGTTTGTTGAGACTGTTCAAAAAAATTCGATTTTCCCGCCAAAATCCAAACTCGAATTTTAAATCTCCCAGGAACATATCATGACCCTATCCCCACCCACCATCACCGAAAATTCGCGTGAAATTCGCGGAAGACCCCGCGCACCAAGTGTAGATGGAGGGGCAATATTGAACACCCCCGTGTCAAACGACATGAAGGATGAATTCTTAAAGAATTTCGAAGTCGGCGAAAACGATCGCGAGAAGGAGACACTGCTGTCACGTGAGTTTTCCGGGAAATTTCTGTGAAAGTTCGGGGAGATTTCCGAGTTCCGAACGCCTGAAATTTACGTGAAATTTCAGGATGGGCTTGCAACCAGAATTCACTGGCGAGGAAGGGTATATTGTACGTAACTACGTCGTCATTATGGTTTGCGCCCAACGGTAAAAAGGAAGGTAAACTGAGGGTTGCCCTGAACTCCATCTACACCGTACGAAAGGCCAAATTTGCAATTGTAGATAACGCGATCGAGATCGTTCTGAGAACGGTTGACGGGGACAAGGAGGTACGTCCCTTTCCCGCCAAATCTTCTTCTTGAATTTCAAACAATGACTGGCGCAGCCCCAGTTCGTTGTGCACAAATTCAACGGATTTGATAACAGGAACGCCGCCTTCAGCCACATTTTGGCGGCACATCAGAATGTACAGGTTGAATCTACAACGCCCTCCAGCGACCTCGTGATTTACCTCGAGTCCATTGATTTCTTCGACCCGTTCATAGAACAAGAATTCTCCAAGCTCAGAGACGGTGAGAATTTTCCTAGAATTTTCTGATTTATCTCACGAAATTTCGTTGAAATTTCCAGGATTTTTGGCGGAAAAATACAACGTGAGGACGGCACAAGAGGTGTGCCTTTACGCTGCACTTCTCGCCCACGTTTCACACGGCGACTATAACATCAGTAAACAGAAGGAAGGATTCTTCAGGTCCGCACGTTCTATTTTTAACCTCCCCGTTGTAGATCCACCTTCTCATCGCGATGAAACTGAAGACCGCAGGACCAACCGAAAACTATCCCCACAGAATTGGAAGACCACGCTGCCCGAAGACACCGCATTCTGTGAGTGGAAGAAGATGCTGGGACTGTCTGACACCATCTGCAAACTCTATTTCATACAGAAGATGAGAGAAATCGCCACCAAGATGTTTTTAGTAGAAGGATTCCAGATATTTTTCGTGAGCCAAAGCGTCCAGACGGACGGAAAGAAGTGAGTACTTTTTGAATCTCTGGTTTTGGCGGGAAACCACGGTTCTCACCCGCTGAAATATGTGTGGATCGTTGTAGATGGACGAGAATGGATTGTAGATGTGAAGTACTGACTCGTTGTAGATTTGTCCCCGTGATTCTGGGGGTCTCCCCCGTCGTGTTCGTGATCATCACGCCAGATACTTTAGAGGTCACAAAGGAATACGACCTGTTGGGTGTACAGTCCTACTCCTTTGTGAATCACATCTTCTCCATCGATTTTGGAGGTGAGTGTTGTCATTTAAAAGTCCATGATGACATCTCCATTATTTGAGATTGATCTTGTAGGTGATACGATCCTCCATTTTTCCACAAATGAAGGGCAAGGACACAATCATACAAGAAGTCATAGACGAGATGTTGGCCATGGAGAACAGCTCACATTCTCGTGAGGGAAAAGAAGAGATGGAAGAGGTAGAAGAACAAACATAAAAATACTGTTTATGTATACTCTTTCAAAATCTATATCTACAAAATCAGGAATCCTCGGATTCAGAATGCCAGGGAATCTTTCAAGAATGCAGATGTCTCCCAAGATCGATCGACGCTGTTTGTCTTTGGTGGCCTCTCGATCTGTTTCATCTGGCAGAGCATGGAGGTCTCCAGGGATCTCTCATGGCTTGAGCGGCTGGAGAATTTCTCAGCAGAGGAGAATGTCTTTGAAGAAGACGAGGAAGCCAAGATCTGTGCGAAGGATAGGTTTGTCTTTGGTTGTTCGATCTGCGATGAGTCAGTATGGAGGATGATAGTATGCCAATCTGAGAGCCGACCTGACGAGCAGACTTGGAGGACATAAGATAGCTCAGTAGATATCTCTCAAGTGCTGTCAGTCTTTGTGCCAGTGCCGTGCTCTGATTCCTCTTGGCAGAGACAAAAATGTGAGCGGCTCTCAGGATGACTGCTGCCACGATGATCTGTGCTGTGAGAAAGATGGCCATGGTGTCAGATGTTCTCTTTGTGTAACTTCTGTATGTGTATTTGTTTTTGAGAAGTGATCCTGTCTGAGGAGCTCCTTGTGCCGGCAGGCGGATCGATTTTTGAAATTTCACAAACCGTTAAACATTTTACAAACCTCCTTTTCAACTTGAAAAATTAATCAGGAGGTTAATTAAATTGATCACGTGACAATAACGGCACGGGCGGTCGCCCAAACTGACCCTGGGGTGCAAGGTACTCTGCGGCTGGTCAGCTTTATTTCCTCGTTAGTTACCGCCTTCTTGTGCAGTGTAGAGTTGAGTCATTGCTGAGATTTTGTGCATCACGGACAAGGGTGCACTCTTTGGATGCGAGAAGGGTAAGATCACCTGAGGAGCGGATCATTTCTCCTGACTAATTTTCCGTGCAGTACAGGACCATTGGGGCACTTGCAAGGGAAGATGCTCGGTAACTAGCGTCTGTTCCACAAGACCTTCAAGCCTTTGACGGTCCGCAATATATATATTGTTGATCCGTCCTATGAGCGGAAAGGCCAAACACGTTAACTATCGTAATGCTTCACCATTCTTAACGAAGTCCCTTTTCGGGATAAAGGTTTATCTCAGAACTACAACGAACATATTTTCTTTGAAATTTCACCCCGTTTCAAGCTCTATGAATATATCAACAACACGCACACGCAACAACAGACACAGCTTAACAACCATGCAAACTGGACGCAACGCTTACATATCATTGTCTTTACTAGTCATTTTGGCTGCTGCACACGGTGAGCTCTTCACACATACATTCTAAAGCTAAACTGAATGTTGTTAAGCTTCAGCCGTTCAATGTGGAGGAGAAAAGAACATACAGTGTGCTTTTGGCTTCTTTTGTGATACTTCTAAATCGGACGACACTACTGGTGTATGTGGTGAGTAGTTACATTGGTGAACTAATCTGGTTGCTAATCTGCTCAGCACCATTTCTGTGTGGCGGCAAAGAAGACAAGGTCTGTCCTTTACATCTCACATGCAAGAAGGATCCGAAAACACCAGACGCTTATGGAACCTGCTACCACGGTGAGAATATACTTCTTCAGCCTCTTCTCTGGTCTGACACGTAGACAGCTGATCACAAAGAAGGCCATGGTCGCCGCATGATCTGTCCAAGAAACGGACCACCATCTTGTGTGGGAAAATGCCCCTCAGGATCACGATGTGTCATGACAAAGGAGACAGAGACGTCCTGCGCCACCTCTAAGTGTGTGAAGATGCAAGCCACAGAGAAGACCGGATACTGTCCTCCTCACTGTTATCCTTGCCTTCCAAACAAAGAGTGCCCGATTCTAAACATCAACACCCCCGTCAATCAGAATGGTTATGCCGATAGCGCTGCCCTTGGTATGCCCTCCGCCTTGCTGAACATGAGAGCTGTAGAGTGTGTGATGTGTGAGTCAAAACAGCCAAAGTGCCCGCCTTGTGGATCGAATGGAAGATGCATTTTGACACAAAGAACTTGTACACAGTGCCCAATGGCAGTGTGCCAGCCCGTTTTCAACAAAGGATCATGAAAAAACAATGTATAAATAGAGATCGAAAGGCTTCTTGAAATGTGCTGGACATTATTAAATCAAAGACATGAAAATGCCAAGATGACAAGTACTCACTTCTGACCTTCATTTGTGAAAATATTGTTGATCATTAAACATAATTCAGTCCATTTTATAAGATCATAATTTAGAGTTGTCCACAGTTCTCGATGACGACGGGCTTTTTGGTATTTCCACTGTCAGAACCAACATCCTCGGCCTTCTGGATCACATCATAACCGTCGACAACACGTCCAAAGACAACGTGCTTGCCATCGAGCCAAGAGGTCTTAGCAGTGCAGATGAAGAATTGAGATCCGTTTGCTAAATGATGATCAGATCATCACCACGTATAATTCATCTCACTGTTAGGTCCAGAGTTGGCCATAGAAAGAGTTCCAGGTCCCTCGTGCTTTCTCTTGAAGTTCTCGTCTGCAAACTTAGCTCCGTAGATGGACTCGCCACCAGTTCCATTTCCTCTGGTGAAGTCACCTCCTTGGCACATAAAGTCGGGGATGATACGGTGGAACTTGCTTCCCTTAAAGTGGAGGGGTTTTCCAGATTGACCGACTCCCTTCTCACCAGTGCAGAGAGCACGGAAGTTCTCAGCGGTCTTAGGGACGACATCGGCGTAAAGCTGTAAGAGGATCAGAGGAATCCAAACAGATCAAAGATGAATAATGGTTGTGTTTTGTGATATTGATCAGTCGACTGACCTCCATTGTAACACGGCCGGCGGAAGCTCCTCCAATGCTAAGGTCGAAATATACTTGAGGGTTGGGCATTATGTTCTGGTTTTGATAAAAGTGATTTTGAACCTTGATCGAGTGCGTGATGACGTAACTCATCTACACCCAACCAGACAGCTTTCATCACCATTCCTCGTGATCATCCTCTGAACCAGCCAGAAACCAGAAGCATGGTCTATATCTAGAATATCGACAGCTATATCAGTGCTTCTCACTTACTATTTATGTGGAGATGGATTTTGAAATGTACGTAATCTACTGGCTTGAACGATGAATCTGTTTCTGAATGAGACGAGTTGCTGATTTATTGTGTTTCGAACCGAAAACTTTCGTTCTGAGATGATCATGATTGTACATAACGTTTTCGATCCATTTATTGTATACACGGTATTAATTCAGGAGAAGTCTTCATAGATGGAATCCATTTCCTCTTTCTTCTCATCTCTTCTCGTTGAGAGAAACACTTCATTTGACTTGATACTCCCAGATTAACTGCTAACATTTCAGTTTATGCGTTCACAAACTTCATCTCGGCTGTACATTATCTGATCACTCACTCTTAAGGTTGTTCTTCTCTTGTCGCAGCTCTGTTCTCTTTTGGATATTCTCCTTGATCAACCTGTAGTTCCGAGAGATGAGATCGTCGTTCATTTTGATCTGAGTTCTGAGGAGTTCAATCTGGCGAGAATACTCAAAAGATAGAGACATTCCTCGTAAAGACCGTGGAAGGACGTGGGGTGACCTCGAGGTCGGACACCAAAATGTGAACCATGAATTTCGAGAATGTTCATCTACAACGACTCCGGTAACTTTTGTCGGAAATTTAATTTAAATCCATCAATTTTCGCATAAATTTCAACAATTGTAGTAAGCAGTTTTGTCTTGGGAGGTGTCTTTAAACTTTGCAGCATCAGCTGCAACTTCGTTGGGGAATTTCGTGTTCCACAAAGCCAAAATCAAGATCAAATTCAAAGCTCCCAGCCCTTTGAAAAGCCTCTGCATGCAATGTGGTCACTGAACCCGCATATGGTTGCCACTCAGACCTTGATTATACATGAAAACCACACACCTAATGCCTGTATGAACAATGTGAATCTCATCTTCTGCACAACTCAATCCAACAGGGTACCGTCAGTTACAATCCTGCCACTGGCTATGGTATTTATGAACTTGAGAAATGAAAAGAAATTCATCTCACTGGGTCGAACTTCCTTTGATTTCAAGCTCTTCAAGCCAAGGATCTACAAGAAATAAATTATGCTCTGGACCAACACCTTCATAAAGCGAACTACTCTAGAATTTGTTTTGCGATTCCTTTTTTTTCAGGCAATATCTTGGCTTGTTTGGCCAATATGTTTTTATGGTTATTAAAGGCGAAACTCTCAGCATTTGAAGATTCAAAACCGTTGTAGCACAACATCAGAACCTTGGGTCAACTTGTTTAATCTCTTCGCTCAGTTGGCGGTCTGCAACGCCTGTCCTTATCCCCACAGAAAAAAAAGATTTTTATATCTATTTCCTGGAATATGAATATTTGATGTCGCACGCTCATGCACATCGCAACGAACGTAAAAATGTTTGATTCATCTATTTGAATAATATTCATATTAACCAAGAATAAAATACCAGATCGGTCCAACACCTTTCCCCAAAACCAACTTCCTGTGTCTGGAGACAAAGGTTGCAATTTTGACCAACTGTTCACTCACAAAAACCCAATTTAAACTTTTACCGTATCTTAACGTGTCTTTACGCGTTAAAAACTGTCAAATCGGGTGATCTGTGGTTGTCAAGCGGATCTTTGTGTTTCGCGTTTGTTGATCCTCAGAATCCTGGCAAGCATCTGCTGGCGACATCGTATGGACAGATCCTGAAAGTGAATCAATTTGGTTCTGGACTTGATGAATATAGAGGAAGTTCCATTTCTCTTCGTAATCACGTCGACTCTTGAACACATGTTTCCTGAATCTTTGGGGAAACACAGTACCAGGAGAAAGTTTCTGAAAGCTTCATTTTTATGTCTTTGCCTGTTTAGCCTCTCAGGTAAGAAAATGATGATCCATCAGTTAGAGTATGGCTCAAGTCCACAGTGAGCACTTTGTATCACTCCTCATTCAATACCAACACCTCAGCATCAAATGTATCGAACACGTATCACTTTCACGGAGACACAAATACACACAACATTACAAATGAACGAACAACTACTGAATATTTGGTCGCTTCAAGTCTACTTTTCCCTCTGTTGATGTGAATGAGCTCAATTTTACATTCCAGAATGTGACTTTTTCCAGTTTCGGATTCGGACTGAGGAGAGTCCTTCTGGCTATATCATCAATCTTCCTCTTACCTCTTGCATACGGTCTCTTCTTGGTGATGTCATGGATTAATACCATCTACATCACCACATACACGGCGGAGAACGCCACCTCATTTGAGAGTAGAACATGGACCGATTGTCTATTTGCTTTGAGCTTGACTTTTCCTCTCATAATGTGAGTCAATTTATAATCATTAAAATTTATTTTATTTTTAATCGTTCATTGGATTGAATGTTTCAAGATTGGTGATCGGGCCGAGAAAAACAGTAGAGTGGACCTCCATCACAATACTTCTCTTATTCTTATATAATTTCACATCGATCAAAACCGACATCGCCCCCTTCATCCCTCCCTCCTCTCTACAACTCTCAGAAGGTTTCGTCTACAACGGAACTATTGAGTTAGTCAATACCGCCGCTGTACAAAAAGACATCATGGTCATTGAACAAAAGGAAGAGTGGCTCCATTTTGGCATGGAGATGGGCGTAACCAGCTTCAAAAACATGTCAAAATCTGTGGAGAAGTCAACAGACCAAAAGATCATGCCAAAGAAGACGGTGGATCAAATCATTGCGCCGAAGAAGGTGGACCAAAAAATTGTGACAGGGAGTCTAACGGATCAAATAATGTTGCCGGAGATATTCACATCTACAACCAGCCACAATCTTTCCCTGGGTGTGATCAGTGGTTTTGTCGGCGCTGTCATGGGAATGTCGACATTGTACCTTCTTGTCATCATCGGGGTCGTGAAAATTCCCAAAAAAGTCGAGACGAAGACAGATGTCAAAGGAGAAAATTCGAAGGAAATTTCACAAAAAGAAAAGGCACAAGAACTTTCTGAGAAAGAGAAGACCAAAATAGGTGATAATCTTTTTATTTTATTTCTTTTTAATTTTTGTTTTTGTTTTCAAACAACTCAAATGAATAGAGGATATCAAGTCAGGAGATGACGCCTTCCCTCCCGTACAACCCCCACCTCCCCCACCAGGTGGTGAGATACCTCCCCCTCCCCCTCCACCAGGTGGTGACATGCCTCCACCTCCCCCACCGGTGAGTCATCTACAATTCAAGTCTAAATTCACCAACATTTCGTAGCCACCAGGAGGATTTGACGGTCCCCCACCACCACCAGTAAGTTTCATTTCTTTGAAACACCACATCTACAACGCAACAAGAATAAAGAACTTACAAATCGCAGCCTTGCCCTGGCGGACCTCCCCCACCTGTATGAATCCTTTGAAAATTCTCCGAAATTTCACTGAAAATTCGCAGGGAGCTCGTATTACGTACGGAGGTCCAAAGCGAAAGAATCCGAAAAAACAACCGTCAGAAAAAACAAAAAATTTCCAGTGGACAAAACTCGCCCAGGGGAAGATCAAAGGCTCCGTTTTTGAGCAGTGTCAAGGGGGTGAGTTTCCCGCCAAATCCTGAAATTTCACTGAGATTTCACGTCAGTCTACAACGGCATTCCGTTGGATTATGAGGGTCTCGAGAATCTATTTTTGGCAAAGAAGATCGAGAAGGCTTTTACGCAGAAGAAAGCGGCAAAGGTACAACTTTTGGACCAAAAGATCGCACAGAACTTATGTGAGTATTTTTACATTGAAATGAAAACTCACGATATCTTACAGCGATCTGGCTGTCACAATTCAAGATGTCTCACAAGAAGATATTACGGTCCATCAGAAATTTTGACGAAAATATCTTTGAACTGGACCAAGTCAAGCAATTGACAGCTTATGTGCCTACCGTTGCAGATGTCAGTTTTATTTTTTGAAACTTTACTATTTCTGTTGCTAAGTTACAAAAATTAAACTTTAAATAAAAATAAAACCTCAAATAAAAATTAAAATTTAATAATATATTGATAATTAGTAGGTCCAAAAGTTAAATGAGTTTGTGAGAGAAAATGATCCTAGTATGATGGCACCCGCTGAGCAGTTTTCATATGAGGTGAATACTACAGAGTTGTAGAGCGTCAAAATGACTCGTTGTAGATGTCAAAAGATCCAGAATTAGCCACTTATATCCGGGCTTTCGCGTTCAAATTGAGCCTCCCTTCTGCGTTAGAAACCGTGGAGCCCACGCTAAGGTGACACGCCTTCTATTTTTAGAACACCAGACTTGTGTCTTTTCTTACAACAACAGATATATCCGCTCCGCCTCTGAAGACGTTTTGACCTCTTCTAAAATTCCTCAACTCATGGAGGTGCGTGACTTACCGCGTCATATCACGCTAACAACCGCAGATCATCTTGGAAATGGGAAATTTCCTGAACGATTCAACACCCCGTGGTGGAGCTTTTGGTTTCACTCTAGGCTCTATTCTAAAAGTAAGAAGAATTTATTATTTTTCCATTTATTTGAATTTTAGAAAAAAAAATCTCTTTGGGAATATCTTTGGCACAATAAATTGAACCGTTGTAGATGCCGGACACCAGGACAACAGATCTGAAATCTGATCTACATCGTTATCTCGTCGCGTTTATGGTCCAAAGAGATGGTGAAATTTCCTCGAATTTTCTTCGTATTTTCCGATATTCTTCTCAGACAGAAATATCTTGGAAAAGTCTGGGTGAAAATTCTGAGAAATTTCAGCGACAAGTTGTCTCGAGATCGACGATGATATCATTTATCTCGAAGAAGTGAGAAGGTCCTCCCTCTCTAATGCTCAGTCAGAGCTCAGCCTCGCCATGAAGGAATGCAAGGTATGATCTTGTCTATCTACAACAGTGTAGATGAAACTTTTATTTCTGTATTAAATTGAGATTTCGTGCAGGCTGTTTCTGAGACCCTCAAAGACAACCCATCTTTCCAGGTAGAGATTGTTGAAATTTCTACTATTTTTCACCGAACTTTCATTGAAAATGACAGGCTTTCGCGTCCAGTGCGGCAATACAACTGAACCAGCTTAATGAAGAGATGACTGCGACTGTTTCCGCATATGAAAAGGTCAGTTGTAGATGTAGATTTTTCTTTCTGACTCGTTGTAGACGGCCAAATACTTTTGTGAGGATCCCGCCAAAATTACACCGGAGGAATTCTTCGGAATTTTTTATCAATTCAACCAGCTCATCAAGGTGATTCTTACCGTGATACTACGTGATCTTAACGTGCGCTGACACGCTAACAGAAGGCCATGAAAGAAGCCGAACTTTTTGGTGAGACAGAAGACCGGGCCAGAGCTCGCGAACGAAAGAAAATGGTGAATATCTCTTGAAATTTCCGCGAACTTTCACTGAAAATTCCAGCTGGACGAAGGTGCAGATCAAGTAGAAGAGGCAATACCACAAGAAGTTGTAGAGCCTGTCAAAGAGCAAGAGAGGTCAGTATTATGTGATCGATTTCCCAAGTGTTTTTGTCTCGCGGCTTTTGCCGCGATAATGCATTTTTGAAAATCAAAATTCTTGCATGTTTCTTTGTGTTTTGTGGATTTTAGATCTACAACACCAATAATGTAATCACTTCTGACAAGGTGTAGTGTTAAGATGACGTGGTACTGGAGTCTACTCTTTCTGTTAACATCTTACCTATCGGGTGCTAAAGTATGGTTCACTGGCACAGTTTATTGTGCCTTTGAAACTGTACGACGAAAATTCTGTGAAATGTCATCGTGGGTGTGGTGGGTGATATCGTTTCGGTGGTTACGGAAAAAGTAAGGAAAATTCAGGTCTATTTTCTTCAAATAAAATCACGCATCTACAACGAGACAGACCCAAAAATAGAAACTCATGATGTTCAGGGAAAATTGTGAAAAATAGAAATAGAATGTAAATATTCGGTCGAAGGGAACAAATTACCGGTATCCTCACGGTACCTTACCGCTTCTCTCGCGTAAGTTAACGTGGCGAAAACTTGGTCATTGCCCGATGTAGAAAATTCCAAAATGTCTCGAAATAAATGGAAAATGTTCAATACTATTTTATCAAGAAGGTTATGCATACTGCACATAACTGGCGGGAAATACACCTGTTGTAAAATTAGCCCTCTACAACCTGCCAAAGTTTGCTTCTTTGAAGATCTCGAAAGAGATTGTGGGTGCAAATTCTTGTGCCTTTGGGCAGAAAGTTTGACGACACAAAAATTTTAACAGTCGTTCTACAATGACATCACATCTACAACGAGACATACCAGATCTTCCGTTGCATGTCCCGCTCATCCATCCACTTCCATCATCATCCGCAGTCAATTCGATGTGATCTCCCTCGTAGAAAGGCAGATCTACAATCCTCAGTTTTTGGCGGGAAAAACTCAAAGATCAGGACCCCGAGAATAATTCCTGGGAAAAGCAGAAAATCCAGGAAAACGTACCCCCTTCTTGTTGACCGTCGTAGTTGTAGAGGGCAATCACTGACCCAAAACTGCTTTGGTGTCCACCTGTCATTCTTCAGAATTTCTGGGAAATTTCAAAGAAATTTACCTCCTGGGAAGAGTGGAGGGGGTGGGGGTGAAGCACCTTTACGTCATCAGAAATGTCACAGAAAAATGATGGAATTCTCCTCGAAATTTCGGATGAGATTACCTCTGTAAGTGTTGTGAGCGGTTTCATTGCCGTAACCGTAAGAGGGCTCAGTGTACGAGTCGCTGTATCTGCGAAATTTCAGCGAAATTTCACATCAAAACATGTCACCCGTCATCCGCTTGCACGGCAACAAAAGTTCTCTGTGCATCCGTGATGAGGTCTTGCACCTCTGCGAAATTTCAGTGAAAACTCCGGTACATCTACAACTCACTCTCTGGCACGACGACTTGGGAAGCGGCGAGGGTCTTTAATGGTTCTAAAAATGCAGACTCCTGCGAAAATCAGCAAAAAATGTTTAAATGATTTTTTGCCAAAGACGGATGGTTTTAATGTTTTTGTATTGGTTTGTGGATTTTCGGCAGCAAAGATTGCCGTGGACGTGTTGGTGGCTTCGGCTTTGCCTCAGTATAGAGGTCTTCCCGCCAACGAAGGACGTCACTTGTGACTTGCATGAGAAACATCTTTGTGCCACAAAATATAACAAGT
This sequence comes from Protostelium mycophagum, assembly GCA_002081555.1. Lineage (NCBI taxonomy): Eukaryota > Evosea > Variosea > Protosteliida > Protosteliaceae > Protostelium > Protostelium mycophagum. The sequence goes on along the minus strand of KV921013.1, from coordinate 16,860 downwards.
ATGGAGGATGACACGCTCCTTGTTGCTTCTTCAAAGCTGCACAAGACACATTTGATACAAGTCTAAGGCAAAGGTGTGCGCAGACTCTACAGCTATAGAGCAGAAGGTGCAACAGAAAGCATAAAGACGCTGTCAAAACACAGATAAAAATCATTCTGACCTTAGCGGAAACCTCACTGTGGAAGGACAAGTCATGATTCAACATGGTATCTGTGTGTCAATGAGTAATCATGTCTTCTGATCTCTAAAAAACTTACAGAAATTTCCAAGAATGGTACAGTTTCTCTTGCGATCGATGAAAGCGACCTGTATGTCCATCAGATCTTGAAAAAAGGTTTTGTCATCTACCTGCTTCAGACGGTCTGATTTGACTTGTTCTCCCTCTTTGATCTTGTCGTTGAGATCCTGTATTGACTGCGAGATGCCTCAGCGGCTGATCAGAAAAATGAAAGATCAGAGAACTAAACCTGCTGCAAAGCGGCTCCTCCTTTCTTTCCGGCCTTTTTTGTGACCTTCATAACGATCAGAAAAGTTCGGATGGATATACAATGTACCTGTTCGGCCTTATCGATTTGAGTTTTCACAGCACCACGGACCTTCTTATAATCGGATTCAAATTGCTAAAGAGTCTCAGATCTCTATCCAACAGAAACATACATACATCGATTTCTCCGTCATCTGCTTTCGCTGTTCTATTTAGGAAAAGACCAATATCATCCTGCAATGATCTCGCCTAGAGATCGTCAACATTGGACTTACAGGCGGCCCGCTCATTCCGCCGCATATGACAGCCGTGGAAGCACTCACCATGAGAGTTTGTTTTAGAGCAGCTGTGTGAAGGATATCGGCTACTTTGTTGTATCCATCGCCAATGTCTCCTCCTTGATGAGCTCCAAGTGCTTGAAGAGAGGCAACCATTGCCTGCTCTGCTTCTATCACCTTAGAATACTGTTTACAGAGAACCAGGGTCGCTTTAGACAAATCATCCAATAATTTCGATTCCTGTCTGGATTTCTACATTTTCCTGATCAGCAACACGATCGTCAAAGATCTCTCACATTTATCTGGGCGAAGGTTGCCTCTGTCTTAGGATCCAACTTCTTTGTGGCCATGATGTTCTCGGCTCGGGAGAAAATATGATGAGACACCCCTGTCATTTCCCGTTACAACCGGTCGACAATCTTGATCGATGCCGACATTCCACGAACGGACGTTAAAGAATCAGTACAATCACGGTAAGCAACCGAGAACTCTCTGTTACAAGATCCAGAAGAATTTCAATTTTTTAGACGATTTCGTTCAAGCGGTCCTGCAAACTCGCGGCGCGACGCAACCTCAAGAAGAATAATCTTGGGTGGAGGGGCTCCCGCCAAAACCTGTGTACTTTAGCTTTTTGCAAAAAGGACTGCGGGGATGTTATGTCCATATTTCAATCTCCACGGAGTTCACGTCATACTAAAACGGTGACCACATTTTATGTGGCGGTTTCCGCCAAGACACGCAGCAAAGAAGCCAAAAATAGTTTGACCGCATTCGTGATTTGGCGTTGTAGACAAGCAGCTTACTTGTAAGAACCGAAAGCAATGCCACAGCCAAGGAGAGTCCCCAGCGTTACTTCTGCCAAGCGGTGATAGCCGAGATACACTCTAGAAATACAGACCAGGAACCACCACGTTGTGGCAACTGTGCTGAGTCAGTGGAAAATGAATTTATATAGCTGCACCAAGATATAGTAAATGCTTTAGTGAGGTTTTATAATAAAAAAAATACATGTTCCAAGTCATGAAAGTGTTTACTGACCTCCCCCCCTGACTTTTCGCAGAAAAGTCTGATCCATATACCACATAATGACAAAATAAGCCGCGGTGAATGACGTCATCTGAGCGTGACCGCTGGGCATCGACGGATCGCTCCCCCCACATTCTGCAAATAGGCGCTCCCAACCGAAGGTGTACTGTAGTTATAGATGAGTGAAATTCGATCAGAAAAATCATTTTTCACCCAGGAGAATTGAAGAACAACATAATACATCAAAATCAATAACAAAATCGTCTTCTACAACTGTCATAATACCGCCGTAAAATGCCTCAAAGTCCAAAACATGCACAAAAAACACCAAGAGAAACCTTTGCAGCAAAGCTGCAAAACCAAGATATAACTTGAGTACAACTTTCAACCGCAAAGAGGGTATATTTTTAATGCAGAATTTGTTTGGTTCAGAGACACTTGGGAAATCCACTTCACGGCCAAAATACACTTTAGAAATGCAAAGTTGGTTCGTGTGTTTTAATTTTATTGTGTTTGCCTCTCTGACACAAAGAGTAGAAAAATGACAATAAATAGTTTCAATGTGTCAGTGAGGATCCTCTTTGTGCCCAAAAATAATTCTTTTGCCTTGGGGAGAATCGAAATTATCTTGGAAGATAAACATCTTGTTGGATTTTTGCTTGGAGCACTTCCCATCAAACAAAGAAAAAACAGCACCCTCCAATGCAAAGATGGACAGAGGACATACCTTCAAGATGAAGCATACTGCAAGATTAACCAGCATGGAGAGCCCGAATCGGTAGCCGTCTTTGGATCCAGCCAAAGCGATGTAAATGAAAGCGGAGAAGACAAAGAGTTCTACTGTGACGGTGATGCTTGACCAGAAAGTGAAAGCCCATTGTGGAATGTCTGGGTGAGCACAGACAGAGATGAGGCAGGTGTTTCCGATTGAAATGACAGGGAAAGTCATTCTCGCCGTGTTGTATGGGGCTTTGTGCCCACCAAGAAATGATTTTGCCGGCAAATCGCAATCATGAGCCGACTTACTGATCGTGATCGAATGATAAGTAGGAATTAAATTGAGAAGAAGCAACAGATGAAAAAGCTCTTTATCGAAAAATGGGTTGCAAAAGTCAACCGTCTCCGAGCGGCAGTATTTGAAGCCATGGTGAAGGACAAATGGCAGGTATCTTGAATGAATTGGCCTCCTCTTAGCACTCAGAGATAATTCTATAACGATCGAAGAATCTATCTGAGATAGCTTGGTTCTCTCTTCTCAATTGTTCGACCAAATCTTGAGGATTGGCGTGCTCTGCAGTGAAGAGTCTTCTCTTAATTGGTGGTGACCTCTGGACCTCTTTGGGGATGTTTGTTGTGTTGGTCATCTTGGTGTTGAGGTGGTTGGCGGTTGAAAAATGTGAAGAGCGCTGAGAAGGTTTTTGCGCGGGAAAACGTTTTCTAAGAAGAAACCGAAAGTTCCGCAACGGGAAAAAGTCCTTTTTTCCACCTTAAGAACCCTTTACAACTACTAAAAACAACAAACTGATCCATCAAAGAGGGTGTGCTTCCTCTGTGGACCATCACCACTTCCTTCGGGGATCCAGCTAAGTATTTACTAATTGTTCAATTTATGGATGCAATTAATAGAATCACCTGCTCTTGTCCCTTTCGGCCAATTGTACAGCACTTGATGGCCATTGACAGTGTTTAACTTCTATATAAATAGAATGAGGAAGAGGACACGGGCCGCAACGTTCTGTGCGCGTTGTAGAGAGATGGCAGCGGATTTTCGGTTGGATTTCAAGACTTTGAGGGTGTGAATCACAGTTTCTTCGATCACCACGCGCCCATCACCTCACGCACCACAAACTCTACCCACGACGAACACTTCACGATCACCATGCAAATCAAAACAATATTTTTCACCATCTTCATCTTGATATCTGCTGTCAACATTTGTGCCTCAACGAGAGCAGTCTTTGAAGTAAGCGTTCTTTTATTAAGTCATCTTCCTCCTTCATCATAGTCTGCATGACTGACTCTTGTCAGGGCGAATATAATGACAGACTCAATCACTGCAGCGAGGCCTGTTCCTCTTTCAACAAGAACTGTATTTTTGAATGTATCAGCTCGGGTTGCAACAGAATGACCATCAACCGTGGCAACAAACAAAATTTAGAAGATGGGGAAGTCGATCCTCGCGAGCTCAAATTCAAAGACTGCACAATCGCAGAGATTGCCGCACAGCACAAAGCCATTGCAATGCCAGGCGGTTCTTACGTGCACAACGGTGCCGGCACACCCGGTACCCTCTTCTCGAACATGTTAGGTTCAGGCTGGATGATATGCCTCACCATTGTCTTAGTAATTATATCTGCCATGGCCTGCTTCCCCGAAAATGAGAACTACGGACCACTGTAACAACCCTTTTATGAGAGGAAACATCATTTTTTGAGAGGAGAAGAACCTCGCCGCCGGCGGCAGCTTTCGATAAAGTAGAAGGACGATAGAAGACTCATGTATCATCGTCCTTCAAGTTCTTTCATCATCAATATAGAACACAAAAGAGACCCTAGAGAGCCTCTGACGGTATATATTGGTAGCTCATTTCTGCTTCATCTTTGTTCTATTCGAGGACAAAAATGGTTCATTCTAAAATATCAGAAAAACATCTTGGCTCTCGTGGCTTGACACAAACATGATGAACTTTTAGGGCTGATTTCTCCTGCCTAATGTTATTTGATGACACCGATATCACAAATATAAATTGGAGGCATTTTTATTCGAGCTTGAAAGAGTAATGTCCGAGTGTCTCTGTTGTTAAGAGTCCTGTTACTGGAATTCTGTTCCAAGAAAATGTTAAAGTAATGTTATTTCCTCTGCAGATCGTTAATGATGATCAATGATCACATCCTCAAAACATCACCTGATTCCCTTGTGGTGATCGACGAGATTGTATTCATTTAATTCTTTGTGTAATGTCATCACACTCTCTTCTTTTGTCTGAAGAATTGAGATGCCGTTCATGCGAAAAGTATTATTAATCAATTCGGCTCACCTCGATGAAGGCGTCCCAAATGACGGCTTGATTCACAGGCTGCAAATATTAATCTTCGCGCACCAATATTCAGACTCACATTGATCTCTGTCTCGTAACTGGCAGTCACCCACACAAATAACATCTTGGTGTTCCAATGAAACAAAGATGAAAGATCTGAACGAACTTGAATTGTATGTCTAACGAAAAATGATGTGATCACCTGCATTGAGATCGAAACTGAGTGAGGCGATCTGATTCTTACCCATATCATCCCTAATAGATCAGATTTGTCGAGATCAGTTTGTATTGCACTCACAGTTTTTCTATTGTGTTTAATTTGAGATCAACTCTGGGATCCGTCTCAATGAAGAAAGCGCTCATTCCATTTGTGATGAGTACAATGAAGAGGACGGTAGAACCATATCCAAAGATGGCATTGAGACGGTTGCTGACGGAATTCATCCTATATGATTTATCCAAGTGGACGTGTGCAAAAAATCGAGTTGTAGTCCGGATGGGTTTTGCGACAAAAAATCTTGGAAGACACATCAAATTTTATAAATATTCATTTGTACAGGCCTGTCCAAAGACAGACCTCCCTGAGTGGACTAACACGACAAAAATCTCCAGATTAAAATCTATCATTCGGTCATATTTCAACTGTCCCAATGAAAAGACCACGAGATCATCATTTCAACAAGATTTTATCATACAAGCCAATCCTCGCTACCACCGTTATAAAGAGTCACTCGACGTAACAAGAACACAAATTCCCCCTTCTCGTATAGTTCTTCGTCTTTGGTGCACCCTCTTTGCCTCAACTCAACAGAGGGAAGAACCACCTCTAAACACCAGCTGCTGAAGACCAAACCGCCAAAAGACACACAAGAATAAAAACAATTTATATCAAAGCTCATTTCCTATAGAGACCCAGTAATTTCTGAGGTTATTTCTTCGTGCAAATATCTCCAAGTATTTGCCATTCGGAACGAAAGCCTCTATCAACTCGTATATCTCTTCTGGCTTTTGGCTTTGCCCTGTGCAATGTCAGAAGGCATTTCTTCTGCAGAGATGTTGGTATCTTCATTGCAATGTTGTTTTTGCATTACAACTCTGCGATCATCATGTAATTCGCTGCAAATGAAGAGGCAAGGAACACAAACGATCACATCATGATGGTTCAGAAAGTCATCATGACGTGTCACCCACCTCTTCTCTCAGCGAAGATGACGTCAGACATGATATTGCCTCTCAGCCCTGGGGGGTCCTTTCCTTTGCGACCTACGAGGCACGTCTCCTTGGCGTGTTGTAGATAGAACCCGTGACCCTTGGCCATCCTCCTGTGTACAGTTGTCTTCACCCACGTGATATCGTCGACAAGTCTGGGTGACGTCATTTCCTAAATACAGAATAAATGTACACATTTTTTCATTCCTTTCGCTCTGCAGATGAGATTCACATTTGCCGCGAGCTCTATAAGCGGGACAAACATGTGATGACCGGACTCACTCATAACCCCATCTTTCAAACATCTCTAGAGCGGTGGTGTACCGGGCATTGATGACCCAGATGAAGAGGAAGCCATTCTTTTGTAGCTTCTCAATGGGTATGTTCATGATGTCATTGTTGGGCAGCTGTTTATAACCGATGGCGACCTGAGGAGGTGAGCACGTTCTTTGTGTTGCAAATAAGTCGAGACGTGATGTTGATGATAATGAAGACGTACTCCTCTTGTTGGGTTGGCACTGGCTAATTGCCAGGGGGGATCCATAGTGATAACGTCGAATTGGATCTCTTTACCGAGTGCTTCCCAGTTAACTTGGCGAACATCCTTTCTGATCGGAATGCAAAACTCTGGTACCTTGAACAATTCCAGATTTTCATCGCTCTCTTCATTTCCATCCTCTGAACAGATAAGACGTCAGATTTAGTAACTGAAAGGTTGGAAGTGTACCTTCATCGTAAGCAGTTTCTCCTAATTCCTCTTCCAAAGTATCTATCTCAGTCCTTATATCTTGCATGGCATTGAGAAGAGTAGATTGATCCATGGATAAAATGTCCTCTTTTGTGAGGTCTGTCGTTGAGACAACCACTGGTAGTTCTTCTCCTGCATCCACATCCTCCTGAGATGCATAAGGAAAGATAAATACAAGAGTGTCTGTACCATGGCTGTTGTGCCGTCTCGATATCTGTGATCGAAAGATGATTTCGAAAAAGTGCGGGAAATTTGAATTGAAACAAATCGCTCTACAATTGCGGATGCTTTCCACAAACAGCTTTGCAACACTCTCTTCATGATCCTCACAGACGACCAGCTACGAAACATCTTTTATGAAACCTCGTTTTCTCATCTTAAAGGAAACAGAAAAAGGGAGCAGAAGGGTCTTCACAAGGATTCTGTTGTACACCTCACATGTGATAAAGAGGCAACTAAAGAGGCCTCTCTGACACCAAGCCTGATGAGCAGAAAGGAAACCGTTGTCGGTTTTGAGCTCGACAGGCAAGTATCAAACCACACCGGCAAGGAAAGGATCATGATGAGGTACAGAAGCATAAACAAATTGCTGTCATCAAGCAGTCTCATATCGTCATCAGATACTCCATTGTCAAACAGTCCCATGGAGTTTTTAGTTTCTTGATCTGACTCATCTTGCCGTCCACAAGGTATCCAATTCCAACAAGCAGAATTTGGTCTGTCCATTAGACAGCCTTGGTCAATAGAGCTCTTCTTGCTCCAGCCCCAGGCTCTCTTGCTCCAAGATTGGCTCATGATGATCAATAAAATGATGCTCAGTCATCAGCAATGTTCGATATGCAATCCAAATATTTCTGGGCCTCAATTTATTTTCGTTCATTGTGACAGTAGCCGGTGCAACGGAAGGACACATCGCAAGAGGTATTATTAATGGTGTGCGGCAATTCACATTTCAGTATTAGCTCTTCTATTGTCACTGTGCCGTTACACTTCATACCGTCCCCAAACTGGACTGTAATGTCCTTTCCATTCACAGTGCTTTCCCCGACTGGCATGGTATAAATAGGCCAGAGCGTATTACCGTGGAGTACGTATTCTGGGGAAAAGTGCTGGATGCATCTCGACGAAATAGACTGAGAGTTGCATTCGCAGGAAGTTAGACTAAAAATACCGACCGGGTCACACAAAACTGTAAAAGCTCAGGTCGTCAATAGAATGTTGACCGATTACCTGACACAGCTAACAGGGCAAAGGCGAGTAGCACTGCGGCTCTCATTGTGAATCCTTCTGAAGTTCTGTACACCCTGAATGTAAAACCTCACTATACCTTCTTCCTTTGACGTTTCCCATCCCAGAAAATCATCGTTCCTGGTCTATTGCATGATTTGGTCAGAAACCCCCCACCACGTTAAAAATCTCGGTAGTTAACGTGTGCTAGAAATGGGGGAATCTGACCAAATCATGCAATAATGAATTTCTATTTCTTGCGGGACTGGAAGAAAGGATGATTGAAAAACACATCCTTGGCTTGAGCCTCTGGCACACCAAAGTGCCAGATGAACATAAAGAAAATGCTGTCAGTTCTGAGCACGACAGGGAAGTGTCAAACTACACTCGCAACAATGCGTCTGAGCATCATAGGGAAACATCGATAAACATGGCATCCTTCTTCGGGTTCAAGAAGAAAGGAAGTACACTGCCTTCTTCGTCAACATCACCTCCTAGATCTCCGACCATATCACCAAGGACAAGTGAAATCACCGTCGGAACGCCACCCTCCAACAATAATGGACCCATTAGTCGGTCGAACAGCACAGGTTCACCGGTAAGATTGCTTTGGTTGAGATTCCATTTATTGATGACCAAATAGAGGTCGGACGATTCTGATTCTGAGCACCTTTCATCGGAAGAAGAACGAAAAGCTTTAAAACGATTGAGAAGAAAGGTGGGTTGTTAAATTGATCATTGTGCATGATCAAGACGAATTGACAAAATAGGAATTGGAAATTCGATTAGGAGAACAATTAGACGAATTATTAGCAGAGAATGACAAATTAACACAAGAGAACACCAAATTATATGTAGAATTAGAGAAAGAGAGAATGAAATCCCGAAGATGGGAGGAAATGTGGGTGTCTTTCGGAATGTTCATGTATATTGATTGTTCTCGCAGGTATTTAGCCCTCTTAACTGGCAATCTGAGCGAAGATGAGAAGGGTTCATATACAGAAAGAAAGCTCAAACGTCTTTCTGCAACTCTTAGACCTCGAAAAAAGGAGGATTTGATAATAGAAACCTCATGTATGTTATGTGTCACAGACGTAACCAACATCATCTAACATATAGATAGCGGATTCAGAACAGGAGGCACTGACAAAGAAAGACAAGAGACAGAGCGTCTCTTTAGAATCCTTGGCCAAAGCCGATGTTTTGAAAGAGCAGCTTGGTGAGTCATTTATGATCTGTCATTTAGACAGATCACTCATGGAACGCAGGAAACAAATATTCCAACTTTGCCAAGTTGAGAAGAGCTCAGATGGAGAACATGTCCGTCAGAAAGACAAAGACATCGACTGGTCCGGTATCATCTTCTCCACCAGGCACATTAAGTTCGACTCCTCCCAAACATGCCAGAAACAAATCTCTTTCAGTGGATAGAGGTGATCATCATTTTTACATTTTCGGACATCATTCGAGAGTATGGAAGCATGGAAGCGTCATTATGCGCACAGGATGATCAGATGTGTTGTTTCTTTCGGACAAGATCCGATTTATGTGATTACTCTCTCATGTCAATGTGACACGATTGGCACGAGTGTCATCATGCTCGCTGCTCTGCAGCCAAAAAACACGTTCTTCAATGTGACCTCCGATGTGATGGCGCCTCCTTCCAAACATCCCTCTCCATATCGTGATGATTCGTCATGATATGATGAGATGATTGACTTTTGGCAGGTGTAGGACATAGGAAGTCTGAAGAACTGAGCAACTTGTTGATGAGTAGAAAAGCACGCCAGCAGCTCGTGGACAACGGCATCCTGGACGCGTAATCTTCCCGAATATTCATCGAATCTTCTCCGAAATTTCTCTCACATCACACGTCCAAAAATAGATCGATGACGTCATCACAGGGGGGTCATTGGAGTACCACCAGACATGCTCATGGACAACGGAAAACTCCCCGACTTTTACACGAAAATTCTCGAATTTCTACTCAAAAAAAAAACCGAAAATTGTTTTATAGAACAAGTCCCCTTTGAAAAAGAACGGAAAAGTCTGGAGAAGGGAAATTTCGAGGAAAATTCAGACCCCGTCATGGTGTCGAGTTTTCTACTCCATTTTTTTCAGCAGTGGCAAGACCCGCTTTTCACTTACAAGTTACACAATGATTTTTTCATATGGGACGGTGAGTTTCCATGAAATTTCGTGGAATTTTTCTGGAAAATTCTGGTGACGTCATACTGTGATGTGATGTGGCAAAGCAGCCAGAACGTAATGGTTCGTCATCATATGATCATGACATGATGACGTCATCAGAGCAACCAAGATGTCATGACATGATGAGATCTATGGAGATGTCATGGCATATATGATGACGTCATGACATGTATGATGACGTCATGACATGTATGATGACGTCATGACAGAGATAAAGAAGGAAGAAGAGAAGAAGATTGCCGCCAGAAGCCTGATTTTTTCGCTGCCTGCGTCACACCGAATTTTCCTGGCATCTTTTATTCGATTTTTGAGAGAATTTTTACAAGGCCACAAGTGAGTTTTTTTTACAATTATTTTTTTTGAAGTTTTATTGAAATGAAAAAGGCAGAGTGTAGAAGTGTGTAAGACAGTCGGATCTCTGTGGTTAAAAGGCGCCACAAACGCCATAGGTGATATTTTGGACACCTGTCACTTTGACATGTGACATCCCATGACATATGACAGGAGAAGGGTATCTCAAAGAGCTAGAATCAAGTATGACGAATATTATACAGAGAGGAGATGTAAATCAAGTGGGCGGCAACTTGGTGCAATTCATGATATTGCACGATGACATCTTTGAGGTATGTCAAGTCCATGTCATGATGTCGTTGATATTTCTATGATGTCTTGATGACATCTTTGTGCAGGAAGAGAGTGACGTGGCATATGTCATGAAGGAAGGAAATCACTTGGTAAATGCTGCCTCCCCCGACGCAATATTCCAAAAGTTGATGGACCCATTCTACAACGCTGTAGATGACACGTTTACGGACACAATATTGTACACTCACTCTTATTTCATTGGTGAGTAGCATCTTTGATTTCGTAAAGTACAACCTTTTTAGTGCAAAAAAATATACCCAACAAAAAATAAATTATAACGAAATACAGACGCTGCTTCTTTATTTAAGAGAATACTCGTGGAGCTGCAAAGAAATTCCGACGACCCTTGGGACAAGAAAATGCAAAACAGGTAGATCTTTCAACTCTTCGCACAAGTTTATTTTTAGATCTTTTTGACAATGAAGATGACGAATAAATTTTTTGCCAAATTTTCAAAAATCATCAAATTTAAAATTTAAAAAAAGAATTGTGAACAGAAAATAAGACTAAAAAATTTAAAAAATTGTATTTTTCCCGAAATAAAATTTTCAACATAATAAAATATATATTTCAATAAATAATAAAAACATAAAATGAGTATGGTAGGGCCATGAGAGTTCTTCGCAATTGGATAGGATCTAGTAACACAACATTGTGCAATGACAAGCTATTTATGGATGAATTCAAGCAATACGCCTCCACCCAATCCAATGACACCTTCTTCCTGAAATTTCTGGTAAATTTCACCATGTCATGATGTCATCCATGATGTCACAACCCCACATGAAAAGAACACATGACGTCGCATGCGATATCATTGACCCCTTCAGGCCATGGCCCAAGAGCAAGAGAATCTGAAGGAAGAGGTTAAATCAGACGTAATCAGCCTGGAGAAGAGTTTCAGAGAGATCGACATTGATGATCACGATCCCATGATCGTCGCATTGCAGATGGCATTGATCGATCATTCATTGTTGCAAAACATCAGGGTGAGGAGGATTCTCGAGACTCTTACGCTTGTGGTGATTTGGGTACCGTACCGTGATTTTTCACGGTAGTTGACGTGATATTCTGGTGCGAAAACAAAGTGGTGATGCATGCGGCAAAGCCAAGTGTCGACGTAGACACAAATCGGTTTTGGCGCGTAAATATAATTATGTGCTGAAATCGCGTTCTAAAAATAGTAATAAAAATTAAATTAAATTTAAAAAATTGTAGCCACAGGAGTTTTTGAACAAGTCATTTGAAAAGCCGGAGAAATCACCACACTTCACCACAGCCGCACAGCAATGGAACACAGTACGTCACGTTCATGTCAATCATTTCTGACACATGTCAATATGTCATTCTGACACGATTGTAGACGACGGCGTGGGTTTATTCTGAGATTTTAAGAAGGGACAGACTGCAAAGAAGAGCAGCAGTAATATCGCATTTTATTAAAATCGCAGAAGTAAGCAATTATGGTCTTCTCCCGGCACAATTTATTGTGCCGTTTTTGTCTATCTACAACTCTATTCCAATTTATTGTTTTGTCGAAAATTCAACTCATGCGTAAGAAACACACCTCTACAACACTGAAATATTCAGGATTGCCGCATTTTGCAGAACTACAACGGGGCTTATGCGATTATCGTCGCACTGAACCACTACACCATCTCAAGGCTTGAAAAGACATGGGAACGTGTTAGCCGAAAATCCATGACAACTCTAGACTCGTTGTCTAAACTATTTGAGATGTCTCAAAACTATAAGAACTACAGATCACAACTGGGTGAATTTTACATATTCTAATATTTAATTCAAGATTCGAAAATATTTTTTCCCGCCAAAACAGTTTTTTCAAATCTCAGCAACTCCATTTTTTTCGGTCTACCTTTCTTTCCAAATTTCACTGAAATTTCCAGCATTGTCTGAGCCACCCCTCATCCCGTACCTCGGTCTATATCCTAAAGACATCACCTCTGTCGAGGAAGTCCCCACCATAACGGCTGAAGGCCTCGTAAACATATTCAAGCTCAGAAACTTGTACAAATTTATACACCAGTTGAAGACCTTCCAATCTGCTAAATATAGAATCGATCAAAGCCAAGACCTCTACAACTATTTGAAAAATCCCAAAGTGAGGATTTTATTTTTAATTTTATTACGTTTATCTAAAAAAAAAATTTTACATTTTTTTGCCAAAACATCACAAAAAATTTTGATTTTCAAAAAATTGAATTTATTTTAAATATAATTTCAAGTTGAAAAAATCTAGATCATGACCGAAAAGCAAGCCAGAGAGGCCTCCGAGCAATACGTAAGTTTTGACATGTAGATCTTCACCCACGTATGCAGGAACCACCACGTAAACGTGGCCTGAGCACCACTAGCACAGATTTGGGAAGCAGCAACGGAGTCACCACATCTGTCACGGCTCCAACGACACCCACAAGGACCGCCTCTTATGACTCAGACAGTGACACTGGAGTGAGTGTGATTCTCCAACTTTTATCAAGACATGAGATTACGTTGAAATAATCTTTTATAGTTGAATTTAAAACACCACATTAATGATTATACGGCGAAAAAATTTACATGTAATTTTAAATTTAAAACATAATTAAAAAATACATTTTATTCACAAAGGCAGAGATTCATGCATTCGGCCTCCAGAGATAGCATCATTGTGGGTAGAATGGACATGTCGGATTCTGACACAGAAGACACTCTATCTCAATGTGATGAGGTGATCATTCACATTGTCATGACGACGTCATGGTCTCAAATTGACATCCGACATTTGACAGGGTGCGACAGACGACGAAGACAACCACAGCGCTGCCGGAGATTACACGAGTGATTCTGATGCCGACAAAAGCGCTAGGTCTAAGAGAAGGAGTGTCCGCAGTGGCACGATGACTGATGACGACCTGTCAAAATTGAGGATCTTGTCTGGAAACAACTCACTCACGGCTAAAGACAAGGCCATTCTATTGAAGGTGAAGACATTCACGTATTGTGTCGGTGTGGTTGCGGCAGAGCCGCAACAATTGACATGAGCCAAAAAGTCCAGTAGAATTTCACTGCCGTCTGAAGTGTCTTGGACCTTTACGGTTGCTTACCGCGATTTTGAGTCCATTAACCGCATCCAAATCGACCCGGTCAGACTGTTTCGTGTCACATCACTGTCACTCATGCCATTTCAAAGTCTGAATTCCTCAGGAAATGTTAGGACAGAAGTATGCCAATCCCAGCGCACTGAAGAAAGAGCAACGGTTGAAGGTATCAGCCGGAAGGGTGAAACCGATAGTGTATAGAGGACAGAACGCGTTCAGACATGCGATAGACGAACTCAGCGACAGTTCTGCTGGCGAGGATTGAGTGTAGCAACAGCAAGATTAAAGATAAAGAGATTTAGAGTTGTGTGGTCGTTTGTTCAACTCGAGGGATTTTTTGTCCAGCGAGAATAGGTTTTGAGACTTTAAGACCTGGACTCTGAGTGTGCAAAGTGAAGAAAATAGAATGAGCAGTATTTAAATAAAGCGAGTATATTCACAATCGATCTAAGTGCAGCACCGTATCACCGAAAGTCAGTGTCCTTTGGCTTCGCGATAGATTGCTGATCCACCCATTGTGAAGATTCTGAATTAGTTAGAGATGAGTTGAGAGGAACCATGTCTTACCGTTTGAAAAGTATAAGAAGGACTCTACGAAAGCCTCGGGGCTCAAGTCTTCGTATGAAAAGTCTGGCTCTTGCGTGTTCGGAATGGGTTCAGTTGTAAAAGAGCTTGAAGGGGTTACGTAAGGAGTGGTAGAGGGGATGGGATAAGGAGTGGTGGTGGTGGTTGTAGATGTGGTTGTAAACGCGGTTGTAGATGAGAGTTCTGTGGAGGAGAAGGTGAAGGGGGTGGAAGGGCTGGAAGTAGGGCTTGCAGAAGTGCTTGAAGAAAACTCTGGGAGCGAGTCTTCAAATAACATATGTTCCAGATCTTTTTGAAACATCTCTGCCGGTGGCTCTGCCTTGGTCTTTGCGGCTTCAATGGCGGTCTCGTTTCTGTATTTGTATCGCTTGTCGCATCTGCCGACGCACTCGATTTCTCTTCTAGTACAATGATAACATGGGCGGACTGAAAGTGTCAACAATGCCACACTGTCAATCTATTTTTACCTTCATCGCACGACATGTGTCGCTCGCGGCATCCCACACAAGAGGGCACAAGCCTCTTGGTGGATTTTCTCTTCTTAGTCGGGTTGCTGCGCATGTTGCTTGTGTTGTGCGCGGTGATTGTGTTTGGAAGGAGTACTATTCTAACAGCGAGACCTCCTCTACCATTTCTATGTGCCTCAGCTCCGTTCTGCAATACGGAATAAATTATTGTCGTCAGACCACGAATTTTTGACGTATTCTTGACATTTTCTTGACGTATGGAGGGTCGAATGACAGTCTTTAGCATTGTCTCCGGGGTCGGTGCTGCAGAATCTCTTTGACCTTTGAAATCGAGAGAGGAAACATCACGAGAACAGCTCGTGATCCAACCGTGATTCACGTTAACACGATATTCAAGTGTTTATGACGGTGTATTCTGTGCTGCAACACATTTTATCGTATTCTCTCGCGACACAGGCCAAGTTCATCCTCTCATTTCAAACTTTCCGGGACAAAATCACAACATGAGAGTCACCATCACTTTCATTCTCATTCTGTTCGTGTGTGCAGAAGGATCCTCGATCCAATTGAAGAAAGATGGCACGTTAAAGATCATGCAGATCACCGATATGCACTATGGTGAGGGAGAAGTCACTGCCGGTGATAGACCTTGGGGTCCAGAAAATGACAATGCCACGACGAGGTATATGGATATCTGTTGGTCTCCTCTGATCTTCCAGATTGATCACCTCTTTATTAGAAATGGAAAAGCCTGACCTCGTAATCTTGACGGGCGATGTAATCACAGGTGCGTGACCTCTGGGATTCCTATAGGTAATAGGATTTCAGTCTAAATTACCTATAGGTAATAATATTGTGGATAATGCCACTGTCTATTGGAGAATGGCGCTTGAACCGATGATACAGAAGAAAGTAAGATGGGCCAGTGCTTTTGGAAATCATGATGGTTGGGTGCTTGGAAAGAATGGCACGAAAGAAGATTTAATGAGGGTCAGTGGTTCATTTCAACCATCACAACAATCGTTCAAAATCTTTGGCCCTCATTGAAGACATTCAATTTAGACAAGACGATTCACATCAATCACAAAAGATGACAACACCAGGTCGACGTATCACAACCTCTGTCCCTCTCACAATTTGGACCATCTGATGTTGATGGCATTTCAAACTACATCATCCCAGTCAAAAATAGTCGAGGTGAGCCGCGATTATTATTTATTTCATCTTGAACATTTGGAACATGACAGACATCACGAGCTCCTCGATGCGGCTGCATTATCAATCACTTAGAACCTTTGTGGAACTTTGTCTTAAAAATCAAAATTTGTTCTTCACGCTGAAATACACAAAAAAATTCCAGCAAAATGTAATTTGATAAGATAAAAAATTTAAATGAAATACCTCCCACTGTGGCTTTGCCACAGAGTACATTTATACTTCTTTGTCTATGCGGAAAATACTTGACAGGTGGTGCTTGCACATTTTTGACATTTTCAAAGGACAGACAAAGATGTTGCTGTATATTTTGGATACCGGAGCCGGAAGTGAGTTTCATTCGATTAAAATACGAAATTCTATTGATGTTTTTTGTAAGAAAAATTTTTGGCGTGAGATGTTGCAGGATTTGGTCAGATATCCCCACTTCTCGGTAATAAACACGTTCATTACCGAGATTTTTACCGAGGTGTGGGGAATCTGGCCAGAATCTGCAATAAGATGACTGTTTAATGATTGTTATCTTTGACGATATAACTACATCTTGTCAACATCAAATATATCTTCACGAAAACAAATTTCCTACACATTCTTATTGCAGAGTTTGGTCAGATTCCCCCCACCACG
>MZNV01000890.1:0-11383 GCA_002081555.1 Protostelium mycophagum | reverse complement strand
TCTAATATCAACACCTCTACCACAGAATACAATTAAGGCTAATTGATACTAAACTGGTGGTGACTGCCTCTTTCAAAACCTTTTGATACGTTGCGTCGTCAACAGTGGAAATAGCAGTTACCGCAGATCTCCAATATGATCTGCGGTAAGAAGCGCAACTTTTGCTTTAACCGCTATTTCCAATCCCAATGTTTGTGACAACGCAACGGCTGCTTTATTAAATAAAAAAGGACAAGAGATTTCATATATATAGGAGAAAGAGACAGAATCTAGTCTGCTAAGAACCACAATTTTGCTGGTGATATATAGAGGACTCTGATCACTGGCATTTTTTTGCATCAATCATCCTTGAGTGATTTTGATAGCAGGAGGCAGAGTCGTAAAGCAGGAACACTTACGTGCGAAAATAATCTGAGTTTCCTTGCATTCCAGACGAGGAAAATGAGGGCGATTTTACAAAGAGTCTCCTCTGCGTCTGTCACAGTGAACGGGAAAGTCGTCTCTCAGATTGGTAAGGGCGTACTTGTTCTCTTGGGTATCACAAAGGTATTCAAGTTTATACATTAATACCTCTGATGTCTCAAGGGTGATGGTGCAGCACAATCTGATTTCATGGTGAGAAAGATCCTGAATACACGATTGTGGCCAGATGAACAGGGTAGAGCCTGGGCAACTGGTGCTGTTCAGAACAAGTATGAAGTGCTGATAGGTGTGGTCAACCTTTTGATTGATCCAGCTGATCGATCCAGTCTCCCAATTTACATTATATGCTGTTCTTAAAGGGAATAAGCCAGATTTTCACGCCGCAGAGAAACCAGAGGAGGCCAAGATGATTTATGATGACATTTTAAAGAAGTTGGAGAAGGCTTATTCCCCAGAGATGGTGAAAGCAGGAGTTTTTGGCGCAATGATGGACGTGGCACTCGTGAACGATGGGTAAGTTTGCATCTGATCATATAGATCTTGATCTCCAATCAGACCTGTAACAATCCAACTGGATTCGCAGAAATCTGAGGACTAACCACTTTAATACATTTTGAGTTTATTCTCCTTATCTTTGGTCATTCTGGTAATGTGTTCTTGATGGTCATGAATTTGTACAAAAATTACCGTGTTCATAGCGGTAACTACCGTAGTTTGTATAAATATAATTTCTTTTTCATTTTTAAAGTCACTTATTCACCAAATTGGATTTTTTCTTGAAATATAACAAGGAACCTCAGAAAAATATAATAATCATAAAATATATACTATACTTATCTAATATCTTTATAGATCTTCTTTGATGAAATAATTTTAATTACATATCAAGTTTATTCGGTGGGGCATCCGTTTTTATCCCCCTGTACAAAATAAGATATCACGACTTGTTGCCGTCATGATGTCACATGACGTCTTGAGATGCAAGCTGATGAGATGACTCACAACTTCTTCTTAAACATCCTGCGCATTGCCTCTGTCATGCCTTTCTTCTCTTCTTTTCTTTGTTTTGGAGGTTGACTTTCCGTTGGTTTTTCGGGCCCCCGAACTTTAGCCTGTCAAACTGTCAATCTACAATTGTCGACATTCAAGCCACGTCATGATATCCGTTCACGACGTCATCGTTTGAAATTTCAAGGGAATCTCACCTCTTGCACTTGTCTGTGGAAATCGTCAGCCTCTAGTTGCTTCGCGTATGCGACATCTTGCATCTCTATAATTCTGCGGTGTGCCTCGCGCTGGTGTTCTTCCTGCTGGAGGAACTCCTGCGCCAACTTCGCATCTCTGTCCTCCTGTTCTGAAAATTCCGTGAATATTCTGGAAATTTCGTGGAAATTCCGGAGAATCGGGTGGATTATACCTTGTCTTGATTTGACCCAATTTTTCATTTCAAAGTCAATGTAGTGAGGCGATGGTGCTCTTGGGGTAACTTCGTCGTTGAATAACATATCACATAATGATACGACTAGATCTAAAAATAGAGTCAACACTTGTCCGAAAATAATATATTATATTTTAATTATTATTACCATAATTAAATTTCTTTTAATTTCCGAAAAATCGAAAAAAAATATATATATGTAAATAAAACCTTGGCAGTATGTCATCACTTCTTTTTGTTCCTGGCTATACACCACATCTACAATCAGTCAATTCATGATCACGTGATCATTGTAGATGCATAAATAAAAATATACCGAAATGTTCTCCTTGTGCGTGCCACAGTTTGACATCCGGCTTCGCGACAAATCCATTGTCCACAACATTTGGTCTCTCTTGGTTCAGGCTATAAATAGCCACATTTCTGCCCAGCAACATAGACAAAGCTTGTACCTCTATGTTTCCACCCCATTGTACGTCCTTCAATTTTTACTTCAAATTTAAAGTAGATTTGTAATGAAATTTGTGTGCGCAGAGTGTGCTTGTCTCTGCTGCAAATGCCATCAACAACTCATTATTTCTGTTCTGGATACTTCTTCCACAGCTGCAGGTCGACAAATTAAAAGACACAAGATTCGTAACAGTGGAAATGATCATAATGATCAGAACTCACTTTACTCATAATGGCGAGGTAGTCGTCTGTGCTGTAGCCATACGACTCTATGAATGGTTCGAAAAATTCTCGATTGAGATCGATGTATTGGATACACGCCTTTCGTAACGTTCTGTGGTATCTTTGTGTGAGAAAAAGGGAGTGGGAAAATGCACGAAACTGCCTCAATAAGCCTTGAATCATGACGTCATCCAAACGACTTTGGATTCTTTCAATATCTCACCATACATGAGCCATCTTTGGGCATTAGTAATCTCGTCAGACCTTGTATTCTGAGCTGCAGGTCAGATTGAAACTCATAATCCCCTCCAGGTTTATTGTTGTTCTCTGGTCGGTGCACAAAAGTGGCTATCCTTCGGCGCTGCATGGGTTGTTGTCTCCCTTCCATTTTCAGGAAAAATAGTGCAACAGTTTTGAACGTAAATGAGTGGATTTCTGTCTGACAACCAATTTTGTTCCAAGAAATATTTTTGTCTGCAGATATTTTGTCGACGGCAGTCTAAAAATAGAACGTGTACACAGGTGGGTCATGCTCCGTACACCCACAGGCTCTCTCCATAACGAACTTTGGCAGAACATCGTGTAAATACTGCACTACTGCTTCCACAAGAAGTGACGAAAATCGTTGAAATTCTACACTTTTCCACCTTTTGCAAGAGTCGAAATTGCTTGAGGATCCAGCACGAATGATGATGCTTTGAAGATCTGTGATGCATGGTTCTATCGAGATCATTCAACGACAAGAATACTCGGTGGTCATCACGTATATAGACAAGGAATATTCAGAATGAAACGTTGGTTGTGCTTCAATTTATAGGCCAAAAGGCCACTCGAGATTTCCAAGACAGAGATCCGTCATTAATGAAAGCGTTGTGGGTCACTTCTGAGGGCTGGACCGAGGGCTGCGTTGTGTGCTTATGCTTGAATATTGAGCATGAACTTTAAATGGTGAGACAAATGTGAAAGATCCGGAGGAGGTGCTGGCATCTGGGGGATATAGACAGGTGCTGGTTGATATGCGAGTTGATATGGATATGGCATTGGATTGTACACGTGGGGAGGCATAATACTGACGTCTACCGGGCGCGGTGTCTGAATAAAGACGGGTGCCTCTTCAAAATCGAGCCTCCTGGGTGCCATTGAAGGCTCAGGGGCTTGGGTTCGGGGTACCGCGTCGAATAAGAGAGCGCTTGGTTTTGGTAGTAGTATGGCCGCTGGTGAATTTGAATATGATCCACCGGCCCATCTCTGGGTGTTTGAAGGGCTTGTGCCTTCGATTCTTTGAGATTCTCTCGAAGGAGAGGTTGGGATGGGTATAGTGTTGTTGTATGTACATAATTTGGCGACATTATCCTTGCGAGCGAGGAATCCGAGGATTCCGTTGTCTCGTGTGGGGATAGTGTCCATATCAGGAACATTTTGAGCAGTTGAATTATTCTTCGGTTTGATTGCCTGGCGGAGGGCGTCTGGAGTAACAAGATCGTCTGTTGCCGTTGTCTTTGCCTTTCGGCTGGTTGAGTTCAGAATGATTCATGGTCTTTCTCTTAAATATCATACCCAGAACGGCTCTTGTTCTTTCTTGGTGAAGATACAGAGGGATTCGTCATCCTTATTTAGAGTGTTGTTGTTTGCTATTGGAGATTTTTGAGGATGATATGTCTGTCAAAGACTATGGAAACTGAGGATCTGCGCGAAAACCGTGTAGAACTTGTATGCTTCCAACCGCATTCAGCGCGTCTAGTTGCTTATATTTGTGGCCTTTGGGGGGCGTTGAGCCTTGGCTGTTCAGCTCTCTCTATATAATGACTTGCGCCAGAAAGATATTCTTCGCAGATCTACACTCCAACTCACAACCAAGATTTCGAAGGAAAACACCTCCCGGCAGATCCGAGGGAAACACCTTTCCTCTTTAGGTTCGCACCAACATTTGGAGGGACTCTTTCACTGTTTGTGTCTTCTTTATATCGTGAACAGTTCGTCGTGTTGCAGCTGTGGAGGACTTTGACCTCTTTGGGTATTTGATCGCCGCGTGTCACTACGAAATTTCCATGATAATTTTCCGCGTGATTCCTTTGCACTCCCGCCAAAAATAAAATGGGTAGAGGGTCTCATTGTGCGCATGTCCTCAACTCATTATATTCTATGTACAATTCACCGGCTCTACTCTTTGGGCTCCAAAGTTCTGATTGAAGAATTTCTCCATGACCGCTTTGCCTCTGGCGTAGAATGACGGCGTTTGGCCGACCGAATCCTTCCTTGTGAAGTCCGCGCCTTGTCTGAGAAGAACCTCCAAGTTGGTCAGTTGTTCGGTGATCACGGCGAGATGAACGGCTGTCCTTCTATTCTCAGAGAGGGCGGTCGGGTCGGCGCCATGTTGGAGGAGGAGCTCGGTAATGGTGGGTTTTGGGCGTGTAGAGGAGATGAGGAGTGGTGTGAATCCATTTTCCGTCTTGGTCTCTAGCATGGCTTTCGATGACAAGAGCCTCTGTACGATCTGAAGATGATGAGCGATCAGACAGAAAGGGGTGAAGTCTTTACCTCCTCGTGGCCCTCGCGAACGGCAAAGGAGAGTGCAGAGAAACCCTTGTTGTCTGTGACGTTGATCTCGGCTCCCTCTCTGATTAAGAGATCGACTATGGCGACGTCCCCGTTCAAACTGGCAGCATGAAGAGGTGTGTAGCCCTGAGAGGATTTCACATTCACGTCGGCTCGGTTCTGTATGAGGATCTGGGACACTTCTGTGTGCCCGCTCAAGCAGCTGTGATGAAGTGGTGTGTAGTTTTCATAGTCTCTGTTGTTGATCTGTATGCCTTCCTGCACCAGGAGGAGTCTGACAACTGAAGCTGAGCCCTTCTGTGGAGTGTTAGAGATGGCACACCCGACGAAAATTGGAAGTTACCAGTGCCGCAACATGGAGAGGCGATTCACCGTATTCAAACTCGCGAAGGTTGATGGAAGGCGGATTGCTGTTTTTATGCTCCAAGAGAGTTCTCACGACCTTCTCATGACCATTTTGTATCGCTACAAAGACTGGGCTCTGACCGCCATGGTTCGGTTGTTGAGTCGCTCCTCTCGCCAAAAGATAGGAGACCGAAGAGTGACCCATGCTGGCTGCTATATAGAGGAGAGTATTTCCGCTCTTATTCTGTATGTTGACATCGGTTCCTGGCACATCATCTGTGTCTTGTTTGGGTTTTTTTGCATCAGGTTTTCCTGAGACATTCAGATCGGCAACGTTTTTGATAGAGAAAGGAGTCACATACCCTTTTCCTTTGTCCTGCGATTTTGAAACCAAATCTGTATCTTTCTGGGGCTCATTCCGAGTTGTGAGGATAATTGATTCCTCTGAGCAAGGTCTGGATATTGAGTCGTCTGAAAGACTCTCTCCAGAAGGGACTTTTGATGCCATGAAGCCCTCTGTCTCTTGCCTTTAAGTCTTAAGAGGTCGTCTGCACAATCATCGTCGTCAGTGTTCCTCTCTATCAGTTTCGGGTCCACAGTATCTGCAGAGAACTGTCCCCCTTCAGTCCATGCTTCCGTCTGAGGCATGTGTGTTCGGTGTTGCTTTGGATCAATTTATCAAAGTGAAGAAAACTCCGGTGGAGGAGATGAGTGATCCGAATTTCCCGGTTGAAGTTCACCTCAGAATGGACCACTCCGTAATCATACATCATTTAATTCTATCTACTTTCATCAAGCACAATGACGCTATGGCCCACAATCAAACGCGGTTTTTAAAGAGATGCACCTGATCAACACACATCGTCAGAGTCTTGTCGACATATTCTGAGATATTTTCGTGCAACACCAAGAATATTTGGTTTCTTAGAGACCGCAACCGTAATTGCCCGCTTGCCAAAATGCCTTCAGAGTGGTTCCTGTTGTCCTCTTTTGAACGATGGTTCAGTCATCGGGCTGCTGGCTGAAAGACTGTTTTTGGACGAAGCAGCAGCTGGTGAGATATTTTTGAAGTTTTTCCAGGTATTTTTATTTTCAAATTTTATTTATTTTTTCGCTTTTCTTTGGGAACAGAAACATCATTCACCACGATCGATTCGAGGCGTTATATAATTCAAACATAATAAGACATGGGTTGCGGAGACAGTAAAGGTGAATCGAATGCCAGAGAGATTAATTTGAACCGCCATCTGAAAGATACAGAAGCTCAAGGGGGAGCACCACCTCTTCAACAAGCATCAAAGGCCAAAGACTAGTGAGTGCTATTATCTTTTTCGTGTGATGTGCTTGACTCACATCCCGCAGCGATTTTCTGTTTAAGTTATTACTGATCGGTGATTCTGGTGTCGGTAAGTTGGTGTGATTCTTCACGTAGTAATATGAGCCATGACTAATCATATATAGGAAAGAGCTGCATACTTCTCCGTTTTGCGGTAAGCCACAATTTTGGATGAAGATAAGATAAGCGGACGACTTTGCTAATAGCTGGTCGCAACTTATATCTTCCGGAACAGATTTGATTTTGTCAAGTGTTTGTATTCTGAAAAACAAGATGATGTTTTTGTCGATTAGATCAGGATCACGATCGTTGATCAGAACTTCTTTTCGATCATACCAACCCATTTGCCGTCATGTTGAAAGATTCCGCCTGGACTTTGACTTCCATTGTGCTGGTGACGGTGAGTCGAAAAGACATCTGCCACGCTCTCAGAAGAGATCTGGCCTTCCGTATGACAACACTTCTCACGACCATCGCGGATTTGTTCAAGGCCTATGAGGATAGAAAGACAGAGGACAAGATCAGCCCCTCTCTCACAGGGAAGGTGCGTAATGACTCGACCATGATCAAATACAGTTTTGTACATGGACTTGTGCTTTGACAAATATAAAAATATAATAATTTCATATTTGTGACTACAAACCGCTTGGACTCTCCCTTTGGCAGAGACAAACACCCCAAATCCATCCAAAAATCGAATTTTTGTGACAAAAGAGTTTCCATCTTAAAACTTTTAGAAAGAAGATTTCAAAAACTTAGATAGGACAGGTCTGGAACGCTTGCAAAACATTCATGTCAGACCCTCTAAACCAGAAAATTTTCTTTGAAAAGTCACAGAAGGAATGGCTGGCTCTGATCAAGGATGCAACAAAAGAGGCTGAAGAATATGCCAGGTGATTATTGTTATTCTCATTGTCCAAAAGCATTTGTTACCGCAAGAGCTGTCGGTAGGGGTTTCGGAGTTTTGCTTACCGAGCCCAAAAGTACGGTAATAACCGTATCCACTCAAAAAACAAGGACAATGAAATCGCTGATCTACAACGATAAAGATCTGAAGCGAAACAGCGCAGATGCAGAAGAGAGTGAGGATGATGAGTTTGCAGAACCTGCATTATCTGCAGAAATGAGAGGATGCATCAATGATCTGATCACCATGTTTAAGGCGGCTTTCGGCATCATCAGAAAAGTAGACTTGACCACAGCGGGTGACTTTTTTCCCGAATATTTGGGCTCACCATACCAGAAAATTCCGAGAATTTTACGGTGGACGATCTATTTGAGAGCTGCAGGCAGGTTGTAGAGCGTGTAGACCAGACGGGGTCTTCACTATACGAGGGTGATGTAGAGGTATTTTATCTTTCAAAAGCCACGTCAAATGACGTCATCACAGCTCACTATGGAAGCCGTACGTAACCTCTTTGACAGTCTACAACGATTGAGGGTGAAAGTCAGAGCTGAGGATGAAGGAAGCCGAAAGGTAATGGAGCTGTTGGACACAAAGACAACCCAAGCCATGGAGAATTTGAGGAACTGGGAAAAGAACTATTCACCCGCGTTGTGATAGCGTGAATGAATAAATGAGGATGTCAGATGCAAAGTCAATAGAAGATCCCTGGAAAATTCAAGGTCTAGTGTTGTTATCTGTGAATTGTTGTGTATTAAATACAAATAATCATTTTAATTCATTACAGATATAAATATGAAGAGGTTCACTACTGAAAAACAAATCTTGATTAAGTTCTATTAAATATAATGTTTTTGATCTTTTTTGATTAAAATGGACACTTTTAGTTGATAAAAGGCCAGACATATGGCCAGATTAATAGAGTAACATCTGGAATAATAAATGAGATTTCAGATAATTTGCATCTTGTTTTATCACTCTCTTTATAAGGATAACTCACATAGAAATAAACTTAGACAAGACCTAGAAAATTAAGCTCAGAATTTACCTATTTAAAATTTTAACTTATTGATTTGATGTTAAAAATACAAGATAATAAGCCTCTGAAACTAAAATAATAAAATTTGTATCAATTCAAACAGAACCTTATTAATAGATATCTCTTATATAACTTGAAATTGTGCAAATTTTTACTTGTCAATAGACCTAGAAAATTAAGCTCAGAATTTACCTATTTGAAATTTTAACTTATGGATTTGATGTTAAAAATACAAGATAATAAGACTCTGAACCTAAAATAATATAATTCAAGAAAATTAAGCTCAGAATTTACCTATATAAAATTTTAACTTACAGATTTGATGTTAAAAATACAAGATAATAAGCCTCTGAATCTAAAATAATAAAATTTATATCAATTCAAATATAACCTTATTGATAGATATCTCTTATATAACTTAAAATGATGCAAATTTTCACTTCTCAATAGCTTAAAATTAATTAAGCTCAGAATTTACCTATTTAAAATTTTAACTTACAGATTTGACGAAAGGTAATGGAGCTGTTGGACACAAAGACAACCCAAGCCATGGAGAATTTGAGGAACTGGGAAAAGAACTATTCACCCGCGTTGTGATAGCGTGAATGAATAAATGAGGATGTCAGATGCAAAGTCAATAGAAGATCCCTGGAAAATTCAAGGTCTAGTGTTGTTATCTGTGAATTGTTGTGTATTAAATACAAATAATCATTTTAATTCATTACAGATATAAATATGAAGAGGTTCACTACTGAAAAACAAATCTTGATTAAGTTCTATTAAATATAATGTTTTTGATCTTTTTTGATTAAAATGGACACTTTTAGTTGATAAAAGGCCAGACATATGGCCAGATTAATAGAGTAACATCTGGAATAATAAATGAGATTTCAGATAATTTGCATCTTGTTTTATCACTCTCTTTATAAGGATAACTCACATAGAAATAAACTTAGACAAGATCTAGAAAATTAAGATCAGAATTTATCTATATAAAATTTTAACTTACAGATTTGATGTTAAAAATACAAGATAATAAGCCTCTGAACCTAAAATAATAAAGTTTATATAGACCTAGAAAATAGACCTTGAAAATTAAGCTCAGAATTTACCTATTTAAAATTTTAACTTACAGATTTGATGTTAAAAATACAAGGTAATGAGCCTCTGGACCTAAATAATAAACTTTATATTAATTCAAACATAACCTTATTGATAGATACCTCTTATATAACTTAAAATGATACAAATTTTTACTTCTCAGTAGCTTAAAATTTTAAGACCTAGAAAATTAAGCTCAGAATTTACCTATTAAAAATTTTAACTTATAGATTTGATATTAAAAATACAGGATATTTTAAGCCTCTGAACCTAAAATAATAAATTTTATATCAATTCAAACATAATCTTATTGATAGATATCTCTTACATAACTTAAAATAATGTAAATTTTTACTTCTCAGTAGCTTAAAATTTTAAATAGGTAAATTTTGAGCTTAAAGTTTGACATCTCATGTATTATAATGTAATTAATTACCTGTAGAATAAGTGGTCTTGCAATATAGACCTTTTTCTGGATTAGTGGTGGTATTTTGGAAACTATTAGTAGTAGATTTTGATGGTGTATAGGACTAGAGAAGGACTTCAAAGTAGTGATTGTCTATAATATTCTGAATAGTGGCAACTGCTATGTTATAGCCATACACATTAGATGGGGCAGCAAGAGGGACTGATTAACCAATTTTGGTTTGTCTATTAATCTGTTGTGCTCTATTGACTAAAATAAAAGGTCTGATAACTTAGGGAATTGCAGATGGCTCTAATACATTGTCTAATGCTAAAAGATTAAAAGCATGCATAAAAAGAATGTTAAATCCAGGATTATTGAAAAAGTCTTTTTACTATTCTATGTGAACAGAGATAGTGTACTAAATACTTCATTTATTCTGAGCTGTTTAGCTAGTTATAACAGTTCAGTTAGCTGACATATATATCTAACTCTGTATGAGAGATTGTTGAAGAGACAGACATGATAATATTCTTCTTAAATATATGAATAAACCTTAATCCTTCTTCTGTCAAAAGTATATTACCTTTCTAACCTAGCCTTTTGTATCACATAGTGATTTCTTATAAGTATAATATGGTATACTATTATATAATCTAAAACTCAAAAAAGGGGAGAGTATTTCAGAATTTAGAGACCGCTTTCAAGCCCTTCAATCAGAAATTGGTGACCCAAACACCCCTCAACTTGCAGGAATTTCCTTGAAAAGTTACCCAAATACACCAAGGAACATGTAACCTTGGCAATCATCAACAGTCAGTCGGTTGACCCCTCCACTTATACAACCATAAGAGAAATCATCAACTTGGCCACAATCCTAGACAAAATTGCAGCTCACCCAGAAGCCAA
This sequence comes from Protostelium mycophagum, assembly GCA_002081555.1. NCBI lineage: Eukaryota > Evosea > Variosea > Protosteliida > Protosteliaceae > Protostelium > Protostelium mycophagum. Next base: position 254 of record MZNV01000890.1, on the reverse strand, counting down.
AAAAAGAGAGAAGACAGAAAAGAAGACCCCTCAAGTACTGGTCAACATTGACAAAATAAGCAACAAGAAATTCTGCAAGCAACACGAGTATAGAGGACACTCAATGAGGAATGTTTAACCTTAGCAAATCAAGAAAAAAGGAAACAACCCAACCACACAGGACAAAAGAAATATCACCTGTCACAGATGCAAAAAACTCAGACATTATACAAATGAATGTCCCACCATCAATGTCAAGACTACCAGACCCGTTA
>MZNV01000888.1:0-24881 GCA_002081555.1 Protostelium mycophagum | reverse complement strand
TTATTCTGTTCTGCATCAAATGTTCCAAACATGTTCTGAACATTGCAGAACAGAACAATGTTCCTGCAATCCTTAGATGAAGGGGTTGGCACAAGATAAATAATTTTTATTTAAAAATTCCAGAATTACAATTCTCTTTAAATAAGATCCACCCAGATAATTAAAATAATTATCTGTATTTATTGCGTTCTAAGAGGTTAATAGAATGACATTGTACTCTAAATCTGACTTTTCTTGGCGCAGTGTATGTACTTCAGTGTAGAGAGAAGCTAACACCTCTTGTAAATCCTGATCAAAAATGAAAAGGCGCTGCTGTCTAGCTGGGAAAAGTCCTGGGGCTGTGCAGGGACAGATTTGATGGCTGCATCAGTTTTGGCTGACACAAGGGCTGAATTACAGTGGAATACATCTGGTATCCATACTTGTACTTGTGTCCTATTGTTCTTTCTAGACATCATCTCCACATGCAAGTACTTGTTGGATTGTAGATACTATTCAAGTCAGTTTTCATTCTCTTGCAACCATAAACAGAAAACAAGGACGTCAAAAAGAGGATTTACCTGTAACTCTGTGTCTATAACTGTAATGGATCCATTCTTCACATATAGCTGGGGAAGTATTTTATCTGTGTGACTTCTGGCCCAAATAAGCGCTGCAAGTGGACCGCCTTTATGAATCTGTCGGCCATACAAAACTCCTGAAACCCAAAGAGGTTCCCTTCACCATTAAATCGTTGCGTCGTCACAAACATCAGGATTGGAAATAGTGGTTAAAGCGAAAGTTGCGCTTCTTACCGCAGATGATATTGGAGATCTGCGTTAACCGCTATTTCCACTGTTGACGACGCAATGCATACATCCTCAAGTTGTGATATTTGTCAAAATAGCTCTTGTCTACACCTGTCCAGTTGTCTTCTTTCAGCCCAAGTCTGCAACTCATCTCCATCCTTAATGAGTCACGGAATGATCTCGATTTGTGGAGTTGTATTGAAATAATATTATTTGCAGTTTTACCACAAAGATTAATAAAAATACTTTAGTACAACTCCGTTATATAAATATCACTAATGTAAGATAAAAACATATGGTCCCAAGAGGTGTAACAGAGAGAAGTGCCTCTCCATCTCGTTGATGTGATCTTTCCACGTGTCAAATGCGGCCTCCTGTTTTATTTTGTTCAGCTGCAAAGCAAGATGGACCTCAGTAGGATAGTCGAGATGTCATGCGGGGGTGTGGCTTTGTGGAGGGACCACATCACTAGATGTGATTACCTGGAGGGAGGCAAACAGCCATGGGGAGAATTCCATTTCTAGAAGAATCGAATTTATGGTAGCTGACTTGAAATCCAACTGTTTTCTGTCAAAACGCATCAGGTACAATATCTTACCACTGCCTCCAAGACCTATGTTTAAACTACCTCTCCATCAGTAATGCTGTATATCATACGATTGGACGATGCTGTGTGACCACCACAAAACCATAAAATTATTTCTTTTTAGTTTAGATAATCTCTTAAAAGGATCAACTTACACGTCCACCTCCTTCTGATCGGTGAAGCCCTGCTTTGAATGGCGAACTCCATCATAAACGTCACTCGTTGTCTTGCTCAATTTTGCTACAAATAGGTTCATTTATGCCTGGCTGACTTTCCAGGTGGGAGTGATCTGATACCCATCCTGAAAGCCAATCAATACCAACGCGATGTTTCGTCTGATAGGAGACTGACCTCTGCATGAATGATGCAAACAAGAAACAGAAAGAGAAGAAACCTCTTCATCATTGTTCACGACCTGGTAAATTTCTTTCTCTCTGAGTAGAACCCCGCGGACATGTCATCTTCATGTATCTATCTCCACGATTTGTTTTCCATTTGTCATCTTCACATTTTGATGAAGGTACTGCCGTTTAACTGGTGCTGATGCCCAAGCACAAGTTCATTTCCAACAGGGAATCCCAAATTCTCAATGTGACATCCATCATTACCAACTTGTCCATCTGATGCTCATTAAACAATGTTGACCTTACCAGCTTTCAGAGAATTTGAATGGTTTGTGTTTGATGAATTTGCAATATCGCCGTTGCTGAACCACCAGAAGCGCTATCGACCCATTTTCGGAGAGTTCACAACACCAGAAGAGGAAAGGCTTTTCAACAAGATACAAGATAATTATCGCGACATTGTCTATATTCATGAAGGATCGTTGAAGTTGGATGAGGAGTTGAGTGAACGATCAGCGTCATGGCGTTCACGAAGTTTGAATCAGTCTACAACTGCCAGCTTTACGTTTTGTCATGACAAAACCAAATTAGCCTTGGGCTCATCAGATGACCACATTGTCGGTTCCTCAAGATCATGAACCTGGACCGCCTTCAGCGAGAGATGCAAATAAAGATGGCAAAGTGAGGCAGAGTCGGCGGGCCGCAAGACAGAAGGCGCAGACACCCATCGTGAAAGAGAAGAACGTATATCTGACGGAGGTAAGAAACATGATGTGTTACATCTTTCTGATGTCTGAAGGTGGGACTCCCTCCGGTTGCCTCTGTTGATGAGGAAGAACAAGTAGATGGTGCGCCATCCATTGCGGAGCTGAAGCATCAATTAAGAATCACACACAGAACGATGAAGTATCTCCAAGAAGCCGAAGAGAATGCAAGAAAGAAGGTAGGTTGATGTCATATGAGTAATCTGACACCATCAGTTGGTCGAACTAGACGCACGTGTGTCATGCATGGTTTGCAATTTCGGTTATCGTGATGTCGTCCTCCATCCTTGTAATCATCCCAGCATATGCAGCGCTTGCATTCCAAACACACCAGCATGTCCTCTCTGCAAACAAGAAGTGGCAGAAACAAAGAAGCGGATGCATTCTGCAGAGGAAGTCGAGATATTGATGGCCCTCTTGAACAAGCGACATGCTAAAGATCAAGCCATCTTGGCGGCAATGAAGCCGCCGACCGAAGACGAGATGAGAAGGTTCAGATTGGAAGAAGTCTTTGGGGTGAGTATCTTAGACTGTTCTAAAAATAGATGAAAGATGTAGCAAAAATAGAATCACTTCAATTTTGAAAAAAGTCTGAAGATTTCAAAACGATCTTTTGTTCATTCCAAAAAATGATGCATGATTGACTTGACATCAGCACTTCGACGCGGACAACTCTGGTTATATTGAGAAGGAAGAACTGAGGAGCTTCATGAGGGTGTTCATCTATAGAGGCCTTGACATCGGAGAGCAAGAACTATCTGCCGGTCTTGAAATCGTGGACGCAAACGGGGTACCTTTTCAGAATTTGAGACAAAAAAAAGCCAACTTGCGTGTACATATTCGTCTACAACGTTGTAGATCGCAGAATGTTAACACAAAACATAAAAGAATATCCAATTTTTAAACTTACAAATTCAAAAATATTGATGAAAATATTGAAAAAATTTAAAAAAAGATTGAAAAAATTGAAAAAAAATTGAAAAAAATAGGATGGATTTGTATCACCAGATGAATTCCTGAATTTTATGTACTCTCTTACGAGTAATATGTCGACGAAAGACTTCAATGCGGCCGTGAGCGAATTGATGGAGGCTAACTTGTGATTTCCCGCCAAAATTCCGGGTTCATTCGACTGGAAACCCGTTTGTAATTAATACACATTTTTCTCGATTTCTTTTCTGTAGTTATTTCAGTATTTTTTCACAATTTTTTTATGATTTTTTTAGAATTTGAAAAAATAAAAATCACCTTGTCGAGGAATGTGTTTAGTGTTGCGATGACAGCCCCAATCAAAAAGTATCCGAAAAAATAGGCGGGGTCAAGGATCGAACCCTGGGACACGTGATACACGGTAGTGAACACGACGAACAGTAACAAGCAGGAGACTGACAGCACCCGTCTCAATATTTTGGGACTCGATTTCGAGTGGGTCAGGTTCATCCAAAATGGCGGGAAAAACCACCCCACTGCACATCTACAATTCCGTCAGCGGATATTGCAGGCATGAAAACACCTTCAGCGGCAAATCTCAAATTCAAATTTTGAATTACGAAAAAGGCGCGAAAACATAAAAGCACTGACATGATGTGAGGAAACAGCGCATCTAACGCTAGAAATTGCCGCGATTTGTTTTTCTGCTGATAGAATTTCATTTCTGCCATCTGCCTTCTCATCTCCTGCATTTCTCCCGCCATTTTCAACTGTCATTTTAAATTCAAAATTCAAATTCGGTGGTTGAAAATTTCGTGATTCGGATGGATATTTGTTGAGATCAATTTGGCGGGTTGTATTTTGACATATTTGGCGGGTTGTAGTTTGACATAAATCAAGATGAGGGATGTTACCTGTTGGCTCAGGCATCGTTTTAACGTCTCGATTTCAGTGTTTTGACATCTCAATAAGTGGTGTAGCTCTTGTGTTGCGCATATTGTCTCGTATAATAATGTTCTACAACGATTTAGTTTTTTCTTTGAAATATTTTCGCGCCTTTTCGGAATTCGGGTGAATTCTGAATAACGTGTTTGGATAACGTGAATTTCACGGTTGTAACCGCGAAAAAAATTTAAAATAGAAATCACCTCTCATTTACAACTAATAAGTCCTCGATAATTTCCCCAGAATGGAGCTGTACATTTCCAACCTTTTTGACACTCTCCGGTAGTATCTCCCTCACTTCTTGGGCCAAAACTATCATGACGTCATCATTCCACACTCGCACATCACGATGACATGTACATCACATACAACATGATGACATGTGATGTACACCATGATGACATGTGCATGTACATTACTCACCCCCCCTCTCCTTGTCTAGGCGTTGCTCCCCCCCTTTCAACCTTCTCACTCTGTACTCACAGACCCTCAATCTCCGGAAACGCTCCAGCGCTTCGGTTGTCGACATGGATGAGATACCCTCTTTTATTCTGGCATCTGACGGCTTCATCAAATTACCCGTCACGAGGACGTTTCCTTGTACATCTAAAGCTTCCCTGGGCTCTGACACGTTTATACCCATCTACAACGAGTCAAAAAAAATGTGTGAGGATTTGCGGATTTGGATTTGACGGTCTACAACTGCAATTCATACCTTGCCGTGTATGACCGTGTCGTGTGCGGTGTTGTGGAAATTTCCTTGAAAAGGAGCTGGGTTAGTTGTAGATGGGATTGGGGGAGCCCCTGATGTAGCTCCCTCCGTACTCTCTTGACTTCTCTCCCTCTACAATTGGTCAGTATTTATTTTTTATTTTTTAAAATTCCAAGGGTGAATTTTTAACAAAAAAAATCTCAACAAGAAGATTTTTTCTGTTAAAAATTCTCAAAGTTCTAAAAATAGAGTGATGACGTCACCTTCACATTTTTAGACTTGATACTATTCGAATATCTCCCGGGGTTCTGACCCCTCACGATCAGCGGTCCGGAAATATTTCTAATTATGGGATACATCTCTCCTCTACAACTAGCCGAGAGGGTCACTACAACTCGAAAATATTGTTGGTTGGGGTTGATTTCGTTGGTTTTAGTCCTGGCATTGTATGATGTGGAGTTGTGAAACCGCAGGCGGGAAATGGTGGTACTACCTTGGAATAATAAGCATCGAGATTTTTTGTTACCAGAAATAAATTTTGTCTCTTTGAAGAATTTCAGTGAAAAATAGAATTTAAATTAAAAATTTCGAAATTAAAATTTAGTTTCGAAATTAAAATTAAACTTCGAAAATACAGTGAAAAATAGAAAATAAATTAAAATTTCAAAATTAAAATAAAATATAAAAAAATACACCAAAAAATAAAAACTTGGAAAATTCTGAAAGAATTGTAGAATTGTTTCCCAAAATTTCAAGACATTCTCAAACTCTGAAAGTCTTAAAGTCTCACCGTTCTGTATGAGGGACGGCTGTATGGGGTGGTTATCGTCCTTTGTCCTCGCTTTCCCGGTCTGGCTCATGTGGACCCGCTTCCCGTCTCCATCACGGGTGGCGCTGCTGATGGCGTACACGTCAATGTACAGTTCTTCAAGTCTCTTCATCAGTCCGTCGACGGCAATCATCATTGTACTGGTCTCGTTTCCCATGGTGACCGACGCCTTCAACTACAACGAGTCAGGTAAAATATTTCCGAAAATTTTAATTGTAATTTAAAATCAAATTTTCAGTAGCTATATAAAATTTAAATTTCAAGTTCAAGAATGAAGAAAAATCACAAAAAACTTTTTAAAAATGAAATAAAACACAAAAATTATTTCACCTGAAAATGATTCTGTTTATAGTGCACCCAGGCATTGTCCGAGGGAGACCAGTGTATATTCTTATCACATGACACTTTCAGAGATATCATGGACGTGCAGTCCTCATGTCTGTCGTTGTAGATTCTATAAGTGGGCTGGTAGGTGTCTGTGAATGGAGCGAATGAGAGCTCGTTATTCACCACTTCGACGTCTTCATCCGAATCTAAGAAAATAAATGATCAATCATGGAGGATCAAGGATGATATGGAGATGAACGTGATGGATGAGTGGTTGGCTTTATGCGATTGTCGTGCTGCGGCTCTGCCGCTGTGTAAAAACTTTAAGGCTTTAGATACAACTCTGCACACATAAAGATCCTCTTGCATGTCTAAATATAAATTTATACAGCAAGCTCTGCTGTGCCGTGAATCTAGTGATAATAAAGCGCACAATCTCAACTAAGATTATGATCGATCAGACGAGAACATGATGATGAATGTAAACATCTCGAGAAAAAACCTCTTCTATCTGTGATCCTCCTCTTTTTGGAATGATCCTCTCGGACTTCTGCCGATTTAGGCAATCCCTCTCTCTGATCTGTCGGGGGATTAATGGGCTTATTGACGGGTGTTGGACCGAGTGTGCTGGTGCCATTATTGATCGATGTGTTTGGTAGAAGCACATTTGAAGCGATACTGGGATTGGTGTTTCCTCTGTCCATCAGAGATGATTTTGGCGCTGAGAAGGACCCAGAAATCAAGTCGGGCCTTCGATTTTGAGTCTGTGCACCAAAAGGAGAGGAGGAAGATAAAGACGAATTAGAGAGGCCAGAAGATGACAGATTTGACGAGGAGCCGAATGGATATGTCCCCAGAGACCCTGGATTAGTGCTGTTATTGTTGTTGTTATTTCCGTTATAAGCCATATGAACACTGAAGGGAAAATTGTTCGCAGCTGTGTGCAAGTAGATACTGTCGTTATTGCTAATCATTCGATCAGTGAATGTTTGAGATTTGCAGATGGATACGCACTGTTGCGAGGGATAACCGGTGTATTGTTGGTCCAGTAGCGCAGACTGCTCAGCCAACTCTGACCTGCCTCCTTCAGTCGTCAATCTTCCAATAAATCATCACCTGCTCAAATATCCCTTCAATCCCAAAGATTCATGAACCATATCATGGACAAGATTGTCTAAATAGCTAGACATCGAAGTGGGCAACGCAGGAGGCCCTCCAACAGAACGAGGCATGCCATGCTCATCCATCCTCCTTCGCCTGTTTGTTTCTCGCTGCCCCAACTTTGTTGCCTCGGTTTCGACTTTTCGTTCGCGGAATAATTTCTCTGTCTACTTTGACAGACGCAGTGGACACTCGAGAGTCCACGCAGACACTCGATCACAAACACCAGGGGCAATATCGTATTGAGAGAGAAAGAGGCTGACTCTGGTTTATGGACATGATCATCGCTTTCTTCGAGATGAGATGAACCAGGGGCTGGGCGGTACGGAAAAATTGATTTTTGTGAAATTTCATAATTTTAGGATGGCTAAGGAATGGCAATGTCTCTCATTGCGCAGACAAAATGGCGGGAAAACTGTACAGAGAAGATGGGGAACAAACCTCTACTTCGACCTGTTGGTTTCGAACGATGATGGAGGGTTAGACTTGTCTGATGTGTTCAATACTCTTAATGTAACTATCTTGCCCTGAGGTTGCGTACCCTCTGATCTCAGCAATAACTAATGACACCAAACTAAAGGTGATTCATTGTTCTGTGAACTTCAAACTTGATGAAATTTTGTTGGGAAATCACCAGCAAAAAATGCACACGCACCAAAAATGTTTTTCTTCAACTGAGCAGCGCAACGACCTCTTTATTCATGCTTTCGGTGTGAAATATAGGACTCTTAGATATTCGGTGATGGAGTATTCTTCATAGAGGGTCACTCCTGTATTCCTGTCATCGAAGCGGATTTTGCCGCCACCCAAAAATTTGGCCTCCGCATGGATCTCGTGGGGGATGCAGATGACCTGAAGCGTTATAGTTTGGATTGTAGATGGACGAATGACCTTGCATTTGCTTGAAAAAGTTTACTGCGACTCTGCCGCAGTATTTTGTTGTTTTGCGGCTCAGCACTGCCAAAAATAATTTTTGGTTACAAGTCCCAAAACTCTCACGTGCTCTTAGTTTTGCTTACAGGATCTAGCATTTTTCACGGTTTCATACCGCCTTTTCGCGGTTGCTTACCGTGTCAAAACATCAGACAGTAATCATTCTAATCGAATAAAACCTTTTGTAGATAAGTCCTCAGGTTTCTGAAACTTCCAGAAGGCTCACTACAATCCAATAAAAACGGAAATTCATTAATATATGGACCTGAATATTGTAAATTTACACCTACGTAATCTATATCGATTTACAACGATTCATTTGAATAAAACATGAAAAAAAAGACAGAGAAAATAACATTTAATATCTTTTTGGGGATGAAGAAGCCACAAAGACTGATTATCCACACTGTACACAATGTAATGTAATTTGGTACATTATTCACAGACATGAACGAGATGATCGATCAAACTCACCCTCTAAACAATGAAACAATTTTCTGTTGTTTCTCTTGTCTGGTACAGTGCATGGTGCTCTACTTAAAAAGAACTCATTTAAAACTCTGTCGCAGTATTTACATCTCTTCTTTCGTTGCATAAAGGAAACGATCATGTGTCGCCACCCACGAAAATGAATCACAAAATTCTCTGGATGAGCTGCTTGTGTTTAGATGGTTGTATTTCAGAAGACATGTACCATCAATGTGTGAGAAGAACCGGTTCCTTATAGAGGTCAGTGTGATAGAGGAAATAATAAAATGGACTTAATCACCGACCATATCCGCTCTTTAAGAAGGGGAACGTGTGTTGACACGTCGTAAAAGTATCTGCATACGAGAGGTATGGTCACCAATAAAGATTTCAGGTCTAATTTTTGGCAAATTAAGAGCAGAATCTCCGGTGGAAGACTCAGCCATCCCTCACAAAACTCATCTTGTCTAATGTTATGAGTTTGACAGAACGAATTACAAGTCAGATCACCTCCTTGATAATTGATCTTGTCTGATTTTGGGTTTGGAATCACCAAGGACAATGACTCGTAGGCGTCTGTGGGGCTCTTCTGTTGTTCTTTGCTCTATCAGCTGTCCATCCTCGCTCATGCCGCATGAGAAGGTTTCTGGTCATCCAGACGGCACCATGTTTTGTGCCGGCACACCCCTCCCAGAACGCCAGCACGATGTCTCTACAGAATGCAAGGTCCATTCGACCTCAAATTTACACACCGAAGAAGGTGAAACAGTCACTTACATCGGTGCCCTCTCTGGTGCAGATCGCAGTACAAAGCATCGTCCAAAATCTGGACTCTTTAGCAGACAGTAAGTAGCTGTTGGTATCTTGTGCTGAATATCTTAGCGTTAAGTGAGATCGAATTGCTTCCTGGCAATATCAAAGATGCCATTTTCGATGAGTTAACTCCAGAACAACTGATCCGTTTAGAACGTAAAGCGGTAATTCTTCCTCCGCTTTTGTCCACTGAAGAAAGCAGTTGGTCAAAATGCACACAGATCGATACTGGAGAGCGCACTGTGACCGGCGGTTCTCTTGGGATAGTATAGAGGAGATGAACGAGAAGAAGAATCAGTGGGGAACTTGGAAGGGCGTGTACCTCTATAAAGAAAATGATGAGAAGGAGAAGGAGAGAGACAGGAAAGAGAAGATGAATTCTGTCGGAAAGAGACTAAGAGAGGCTTACGAGTTAGATAAGAAAGAGAGGGATTTAAAATGTATAAGGGTGATCGAACCACAAATGAGGGCTCTGAGAGCGACAGCACCATCTGCATCAAGATGTGAGTGATGCAAGAGGATGTCTTGCTGCAAGAATAACATCTGCAGGGCATCACCATGCACCCGTTCAATATTCACCGCCGAAAGCACCTCTTATGGCAAAGACGTTGAATCAGATGAGAAGAAAGTGAGCCTGCTCATTTCTGCAAGTGTCACTGATGATCTTGCAGGAAATGAACCTGTACAGAGGAGAAAGTTTCATGATATCATGATTCGTGTGTAAATTTGAGTCACTAATACAAGTGGTGAGACTTGCATTGACATTCCTTTCATTGATTATTTCCTTCATGATCAAAGAAACGTAGCTGCTTTTGTGATGTGGTAAATTCTATAGGGAAATTCCAACAATAATCTGTCACCTCTGCCCACATCTACAGGATTGTAGACACAAGAAATATTTTTCGTTCACAGATACAATCCATCAAAGCAATGAGATCAGGATCATCAGAAGATCTCGATCTCAAAGGGCCATCGGCACATTATACTCGTGTCTTTATGGTAAGGAGATTTTGAACCCTTCCAAGGAGGCATGGCAACCGTCGCAGACTCTAACTGGCGAATAATACAAAAACTTCGGGATGATCGTGGCGTGATTGCTACAGTTGTGGCAGAAGACGTTTCCGCAATGTCGGCAATGATGCTGATGATGATCAGTGATATGCGAGGAGAGTTGTATTTGTTTTGGTGTACGATAAGACACTGCAACCTTCGCGTGGCTTTTGCGGTAAGGTAAGGTGGCTGTCAACTCATACAAACAAAATCTGCCGCAGCCCAAAAATTGATTTTGTGCGAAATTCCACCGCTGGAGAGAGAACAGAAAACAGGCAAAACATCGTTGTAGATGGATAAGAATAGACTCACCCTTCGTCGCACCCTCGTGAAGGGCTTGGAGCACTTTGAGCACTCCCTGACCCACTGGTCGGGGATCCACCCCGGTCGGTGGGTGATCAAGGCTTGTGTGACGTCATCACACGATTCCAACTTGTTTGGTGATTCTGGTGATCCTTCTTTTGTCAGAATCTTTTTAAAGAGGGATGTTTGAGTTGTAGATAGAGTTTGGCCTTGAGTAATCATGATGAAGATGCACATCCATGCACTTGACATCCATCACATCTTGATGCAGGACCGATGCATAAAAGTTTCCTGGAGCTCCATTCTTCTCATTGTTTGTGTTGAATGCGGCTTCGCCGCAGGAAAAAAATCCTTTGCAACGTTTCGAAATTTTCTCGCACTATTTGAGAATTTTCCGCAATATTCAAAGAATTTCACCTTGATTTTTCATCGACTCGTAAGCGAAAATGCTCTCCACGATTTCGTGTAAAATTCCCGAAATCTCGGTCCGCAGGGCCCGCTTTTTCTCTTTCTTCTCTTCTTCAATTAATTTGACAATGTCCGGATAGCTACGTGTCGATGCTTTGGCCATTTCCGAATTATTGGTGATCACCTGCTCCCGTTTACACCGTTGTAGATGGATCGTAAACTTTCTCGCGATTTTATGAGAGGAGGAAGGTCTTGAGAGATCACCTTGGTTACGGTGCGCTGCATTTTTTGGAAATTAACCATGATGGCTTCGTCAATGGATGGCTTCAACCCATAATATTCAAATCCGAGCGTGTGATTTCCTCCTATACGGTCATACCTTTTCTCTTCAATTTTCAAATTTTCAACGGAAATTCAACCGAAATGACTCGATTTGAATTTTAAAAACAAGTCAAATGTGTGGTAGAGAACATATTACACCTAGAAGCCTCACCTCAAGAAGAATCCGTCCCAAAAGACCAGCTTCCTGATCAAGGTCTGGGGTATGATGTAGTTGTTATCCTTCTGGTAATGCCTGTTGATTAACTCGTCTTTTTTTACTTCCATAAACGTCCAGAGGCTCTTCGTGATGACGGATAGATTGGCCTCTTTCCTCTGCTTATCACTGTTGCCCAGAAAAGTTCCGAAGCGGCAGTTGTACAACTGTCGACATTTGAGAGATGTGATGACGTCATAGGTTTTGAATATGTCGTGATGGGATATTAATCGTTTCATTCGATTGGAACGGATATACTCGGAAATTTCAATGGTAAGATGTCATGAAAAAAAACAGTGATATCATGATGAATGTCGCACCTCATCTGCGAGCATCAATAAGAAGGTCTCATTGAATTGAAACGAGTTTGGGAATTGGACGGTGAGCTGGTAAACACAATCTAAAAATTGAAAGAATGTTGGACTCCTCTCCATCTCTTTATTCTCTTGCCCTATGCGATGTCATCATATGATATCATAATTGTACATATGACATCATCGTCATTGTCGTCACCAGTGACATATGATATAGTGAGATATAACTTGTATTGTTTAATGCGGCCCTGCCGCAGTCCAAAAACGCCAGCGGGTAAGTATGACGTCATGATTCGATACGCGGACATATCTCATGATATCTCACCACATCTCTCGGCAAACTTGTGGCCGAATGCCAACCAGTCCTTCTGTATCAACGTGATGAAACCTTCGATCGTTCTGTAGAACGGATCTAAGATCAATTGCGCGAGGGAGCAGATCTGTGCTGTACGGTCCCACCCGTCACTGATTATATTATTATATATTTATTAATATTATATTAATACATGATATCTATTATATTATTTATTATTTTTCATAATTAACATGATTTTATTTATTATTTTAATAAATAAATTTATTTTTCAATTTGAGAATTGAAGATTTTTGTGACAACTTCGCCTCAAAGGAAAAATTTCACCATTTAAAATGTGTGAAAATCTCCACACTCTTCCAGAAAATTTCCGCGAAATTTCAACAAAAGTTCACCTGCAATGGACTAGTATAGACTCCCCTGCTTGTATGCATGTCGCGGCCTCTTTTGCGGCTTCCAAGACAATCTTCAGATGCTTCATCCATCCTGTTGATTCTAATTGGGAGAGCCAACTGTTGTCCTCGTTTTTACTCTTGTTTATCACCCAGAATAACTGCCAAGGTCAGGAAATTTCCCGGAAAAGGTGGTGGTTTAAACTTTTGAAACGGGTTTTGGGATGACGTCGTTGTAGAATGGTTGATTGTAGATAGACGTGAATGATCGGATTGTATGTTGAGATGTCAGATGGAGATGTCATACCTTATACCAACAATCTCTCATGACGTGTATATTCTCGATATTCATGAAAGTTATCTTTGTATTTGCAGTATTATATTCATATCCTATATATTTATTTTATTATGGGTTACTCAATGAGAATTATTTAATCTTTATATATTATTTTAACATTATTATTCACCATAACGATTTTTCGATTGAATATTGTGAATAATTCCACGTAATTTTCACTATCTTTTCCATAAATCTTCCTCGAAATTTCACATCTCTTTTCCTCGAAATTCCACATCTTTTTCCTCGAAATTTCACATACCCAAACCCATGGCCTTATTCCCCACCGCGTTGAATTTTGGCCTAGCGTCCAGAATCCTCAACTTATTATTCCCAGAATAATTATTCGTGTTCAAAATCGCCTTGATCAACTTCTCGTCTTCCGGTGACGTCTTACCCATAATTCCAACCATGGGTTGTGATGCTATAAATAGATCAGAAGGGTCTGTCATGGTTCTATTTTTAGAAAGAGTCCCACAAGACCAGTTGTTTGTTTTAATGTGTCAAGAAGCAAAAAGAGTTCGTCATGAGGGCTTCCCAAGTGGTCTCCCACCTTAGTACTAAGGGATGCGGTAGACTGTGTCGATATGAACGAACCCATAATACTTTGAATGAGTTTTGTGGCAAGTGCGCCAAAATTTGGATTTATATTTTAAATAGGATTGGTGCAGCTACAGTTAATACTTGAATGAGTTTGCGGTTGGCGCCAAAAAATAGATTTAAAATTCAAATATGGAAAGTGGTACTGACATCTGCTGATGGTCTGTAGGCCGTTGGGATTTTTCCAAGTTAATGTCGGTATCCTCCCCTTGCTTCTAAATAGTACTGCAGCTCTGCACACGTCATCTATATATATACACGTCATATATACATATATACACGTCATCACGTGATTCATTTTCTTCGAGTTATTTTGTGGTATGAAATAAATTTAAATAGAATAAAAATCTAAAACCCAAAGCATCTCACGTGACTTCGCTGTGGGTCATGACCCTGGGAAGTGCTAATATGGGGGGATAAGTGGGGATTAGCTTGTAATCACTATTCCAATCTACAATCTTCCACCCGTCACCTGCCAAGCTCATACGTCTGAAGTCGTCCCTGGGAGATGTCAGGTCTTCAAGTCTGAAATTTTGGGAAAATTTGACATTATTTAAGTCTCAATGTCTCAAAGGCTACTGAGCGAGAGATCTCGTTAGTTACCGTGGTGCAATAGTTTATTTATGTGTCATCCCATGATTAGAGAGATTTAAATTTAAATACCTCATTGACATCGAACCCCATGGATCCACACTATTGTAGATGGACTGTGGGGGTGTCCACTTATAATGATAGGCGAATAACTTTTGTTCCAGTGGGAGCTTCTCCATGGAGACGATCTTGTCCCATAACTCTTCGCCTTTCGATGCGGGGATTGTGATTCGGTGGGATCGCATATCATAACATTGTATCTTTATCTACAAATAATGAGTAGTTGTGACGTGTTGCAGATGTTTTGCTGCAGTGCCGACAGTTTCAGAGTATTTTCGTGGAATATTCCGAGCGGATTTCGCGATTTCGAAAATTCCAAGAACATTCACAGAAAAAAATGTTTAATCCACTTTGAAATAAACTGGTTTCCATTTTACTGACCAGTTTTCATTACTACCAAGTATAATTTTTAATAAATATAAATATTTATATCTATTATAAACAAACCACTCTGGTGTAAATTCATCATAAAAGTTTTATTTATTAAAAATAAAAACAAAACATCTTCCAAAAAAATAAAATCGTCTACTAATGACCTGGTCTTGTCCGCTTAGTTGTCCGCTGAGCGATTTCTTCTGTCTGTAACTTATGCTCATCCAGGGTATCTTTTCTTATTAGAAATTAAATGATTTTTTTATATTTTTTTACAAAATTGTGATTTGGAAAGGCGAAGAGACTGAAATGTTTTAAAGATTTTCTGGTGATTTTATTAAGTGGATTTATGTCAATTTTAAAATAAATTTTACCTAATAAATTTTACATGAAAAATTTTTACGGCAAAGCCACTTGAAAAACGGGTCGATTTATTTTGTCCGAAATAGACTCGCACGGATCCATTCCATATCATGACGAAAGTCATCCACGTCTACAACGTTTCACTCGAATGAAACTCACGTGTACTTGTACGTCCTCCTCTTTAAGAATACTCTGCTTTCTCTTTGGCTTGGAATCATCCATCTTGTTGACGTTGATGGAAGAATAATCCGCTGATTCTATTTTCCTTCGATCTACTTCCCTGAATGAAATTAATTTTATATCATTATTATTTTATTCGTAGTTGTTAGAGAGTCCATCTACAACGATTTTGCCGCGACGCCATAAAAGTCTCATTTCTTTGGTTTTATTTGGTATTTTTATTCATGAACCGACCATCTACAACGGCCTTGTGATTTTAAACGTCTAAAAAAGACCCAACTCTGCCAAACCACAAAATTCTCATTCTGATGCGACCGACATGACGTCATACTCACGTCATATGTGACACCCGGTCCGGTATTGAAGAGGCCGAATTGGTCATGGAGAATTGATGCATAAAGTCTCGGTCCATGGATTTACTCTTCAGCATCCCTGTGGTCGTGTTTTGGGGTGCAACTCTGGCTTGAAAAATCAATCGAAAATTGGTGATGTAGATGGTGCCTTGTGGGTAAATCAGGTTGCTCTCGGCCGTTTTCTGGAGGAAGGAGACCGGTTTGATCTGAAAATTCAGGGAAAAGTCGTGGAAAAGTGGCGGGAAATTTCTGAAAGTTCGGGAAATGAGAAAAATCGGAAATTTGGTCATCTACAACAGTGTAAAGACGAACCTTCTTATCGATGACCTCCCCCTCCAGCATCTTAAATTTGGCGGATATTCGTCTATTTTTAGATCTGTCTGCTCCAGATTTATAAGATTCGATCACGTTAATTGACGGAGATCCGATCTCGGTAGGTGCCGTGCCGTGCCATCCTTCGTCAAATCTCTCTGCAGATAGCTCATCTACAACGATCAGTTGTAACATAACTAATTTTTCAATACAAAAATACTTCAATTTATTTTAAAATTTCAAATTTTTTTAGACTGGGAATTTTTTTGGAAAATCTTGATTTTCTTCAACTTTTTTCAAATTTCAAAATTCCACAATAAAATTTCGAAAAAATTTCGAAAAAAATAAATCTTACTGGGCTCTACAACGAGGACGAGTTGGTCGTACACGGGCAGATTTTGTGTGGGCTTCTCCTCTCTCTCTTTATCGTTATCCATCATCGCCTGGAGAATCAATGTCTCTCTTATCGTATGTGTTGATGGTATCATTTCACTCGAATAAAACGGTAGACTGGGATATTTCAGCGAAAATTCGAGACTGTGACTTTTTTAAGTTTTAAAATTTGAATAAATAAAAGAGGCGGGAAATATTTAATACACACAAAAACGAATAGCATTCTGGTGGATTCCTGAAATGGCTTTTCTCGCACAGATGTTGCATCACCTGATTTTTCTCAGAAATTTCACGCCATTTTTCCGGAAATGATCCGATGGCCGTTGTAGATGTCGACATACCTGACCGAGGGTGGCGGAGAGGGGGTAATGCAATGTACAACATTTGTATTTCGTCGATGCGAAATCAATCGTCTTGTGGTTCAGCGGCTCGTCCTCATGAATGGGTAATAACACCTGAAATGTCTCAGAAATCCCTCCAACGATTTTTTCCGGGAAATTTCATGAAATAGTGAGTGAAATTTCATGGAAAAGTGGGTGAAATTTCACCTGAAAAAACTTTTTGCCGAGGGCGGACTCGGCTTCACCCTTGATCATTTGACGCTCTTTCTCTGAAAAAGTATTGGCCTTTACAACCCTACGCTCTCTACTCGTCTTTGAAATTTCAGTCAAATTTCTTCGAAATTTCGACAAACTTTCTCTCGTGTTTATTTTATTGTGCAAGAAAATTTTTATTTCCTGGAAAAAAATTTCTTGGAAAAGTTTATTTCTCACAGAAAATTTTTAAACATGATTTTTTAAAATTGTTGGTGAAGTTTTGGAAATCTATACCGTCAGAACCAGCCTCTTAGACGACTGTGTCGATTTGTTGGCCTCGCCCTCCTCTGTATTTCTGGGAGCCATTCTGAATGCCTAAATATCTCAGCTGCAGCGAATATTTCGCATAAAGAGTCGACAAAGTCGTGAGGAGATGGGTTCATTTTGTAGATGAAAATAAATGTGTTTGGGAGGATGATCATGAAGCTGTAGCATGCTTGCGGACGGCGAAGCCGCAGGGAAGCATGATGAAAGTGTTCCATTTTCTCTGCCAGCTGTAACATGATGACATCATTCTTCAGATGATGGTCAGCTTTAAATGACATGGCTCCATTTAAAATGATCGAAAATAAAAATCCCAAGTGATGATAAGACTGACCATGCGTCTTCCGAAAGGACTCTGCGCTTTAATCAATAATGAGATCTTGAAAGACACTCACATCGCTTGTGTTGTTACTGCTGTTCACATCGGAGTTCTTTGTGGCAACATTCCACGTTTTGTGAATTCCTATCATCAATCAAAATCATGATCACCAATTCTCGAAGAAGAATTCAGATCGAGATCATATATTGATCACTTACCGGCGAGGGTTCGTGCAGGCTCTCGCTGTGGTGAACCCGACATTATAAGTGTGTCACCAATTAGAGATCTCTCGTTTCAGAGAAGTCTAAAAGGTCCTCTCTTCAAAGATCGCTTCGTGGCCGTTGTTATCCGAGAGGGGGGATGATGGTGTTAACGGCTGTCAAAAAGAATGAGCTTGCCATTCTACAACCACATTTCGTGTTAAAGGAAGGATTATCAACATGCAGAGGAATGCACCGAGCCAGAGATTGTTCACACAACCTTCCTTTTGCGAGGTTTATGATCTTTAACAGCTGATGAATTGATTTCAATTTCAGGAATCAGAGGACAGCGGGAGCTCACCAAAGAGGAAGAGATTAAATTCCCCGATAGAAGATGAACATGATTCAAGGTTAGGTCTTTGACACAAGACTTAAAAATGACCTTTTGGCAGTTTCAACATCAAAGAGAAGAGTGATATTAACAACAGGTGATCAAACCACAAGATGTCACATACAGACCAAATCAGGTCGATCTCTTCAAAGATGGGCACACATCCAAGCAAAAGAGTATTGAAATGGATCCTGCAGTATGCATCTTTTGACACCTCTCTCCGTCTTGTCATCGCAGGTGAACGTCGATCATGATTGAATTATTAGATCATCAAATTATTTGATCGTGTCTGATGACAAATGATTATTGCATCTACACAAAGAAAGAGATCAAAAGTTTTCATATCGAGTGAAAAATTGTCATGTGTTCCAAAAGCAGCTTGCTTTTGGTGGATTTGCTGTGGACAGACACAAAAGTTACATTGGACGAAATATCATTTCCTTCATGTTGTCTGTGCTCGCAGAAAATATTTTATTAATGACAAGATTTAATTTGGATTTTTCTAGTGCTTTAGAACACAAGACTTGTGGCAAGTGTTATATCATATAGTTGGACTGCCTTGCAACTCTAAATTCTATTTCCCACAACAGTGTGCACTGCAGAACTTTTCTGATTCTTGATGATCGATAGAGAAAACTGACGAGATAGGTCTCTACAGACAAAATATAGAAGTGAGGGAGTTGTTAGAAACAGAAGAGGACAAGATCCGGTTCCATCTGATCTATCTAATCGACGTGGTGGAATCACGCAGCTCTCATCATTTGGAGAATGCATGCCTCGTATTCAAAAGCCTCATCACGGATCACCCATCGGTGTTCTCTCATCTTCCAGAGACCTCTTCACATCTCGATCTCTTTGTCGAAATGCAGAGGCATGCCGCGATGCATCATCTGAAAAAGAAAGATGAGACGACAGAGAGCAACAACGACCTCCTCAAGTGCTTGAAAAGACTTCAGAAGAGATCCTTAAGAACTAAAGAAGAAGCGGATCTATATTTAGAACTTGCAGAGATCGGCAGGGGAAGGAAGGGGGGGAAATTCACATCTACAACGAACGTAGAGGAAAGATATAGAAGATCCCATCCTTATGAGGAATTTTCCAAAAAATTCACCGCGACACTCAAGTCGTGCATGAGACGTCTTAATGACATCTTCCTCGTTCAGGCAAGTGATATCATGACGATCTCATTGTAGAATTAAAACATTCGTGTCGCCACGAATTACCAAAATAAATAAAAACAATACTTGTGGCTGATGCATTTGATCACTGCTTTGTGTCATTATATTTGTATTTTGAGACATGGTGCAATAGAGGCTAAAAATAGAATATATTTTGAGAAGATGCTCATGACTGCAGCTGATCAAAGACATGAGGAGTGGATCATATAACACAGATCACCATTCTGGACACCTACATAATGATGACCCTCACCATCTACAACGAGGGTCGACCCAGGCTGGGGATGATGACGTCATCACAGGTACCTCATCTCAAGACTCCCAGACCCAGAATATGTACAAAGACACAGAGCAATATCCTACACAAAAAAGCGCGGGAAATACAAATTCAAAACACAACGGTCGAGGTGTGGAGACATTCACATCACAAAAGGAGGAGCAGATAGAGGATACCAGCTCTAGGGACAGCTGCACCGACGATTTAGAGTTTAGATTTTCACATCCACTATTCACACAAAGCGCAGCTTCACAGACACAAGAAGATGAACTAGATCGCACTGATCAAATCGATGATCAAGAGGATGACATAGAGATGGAGATCGCCGTTGGAGCATTAGATGATGTGATGTCCTCTTTGACTGGATCTGATCTGGATGAGGATCTTGATGAATCTGAACACAACACCAACACTCAATATAGAGAGGACATGCCTCATCAAGGTGTTATTTCTTGGAGTTTGTGTTGTCGCAACAGACAAACATATAGAGGTGCATGCTGCGGCAGAGCCACAAATCAAACTGTTTATTATTGCAGAAGGAAAAATGTCCTGATGGAAAACAGATTTAGAAGATGATCATGACATGGTACAAGAACAAAAGTTGAATACGCAGCATTTAGAGGGAAGTACACAACAGAGCGAACACCTGAACTCTCAAGATGGATTTGATTCCGATCATGGAAATGGACAAAAATGCAATCAGAAGATCATCACACAGACCGGAGAGGATGATGCCCCAGAAGAGGACACAGGATCCCCAGACAACGAAGAGTTCTTATCGAGCAAAGACAATCGCGATCAAGCTCAAGAGCCTCACACACCGAAGAAACTCCACACCCAAACCCATCGAGATCAAGATGAGAACACTTCTGATTGTGAACCCAAAATAAAAAGGAGATACGCCATCAAGAACAGCCGTTTAGAGAACAAGGAGTATGAGACAGTGAAGAAGAGAAGAAGAGCAAGAGCACACGTTGATATAGAAGATGGCACATTCCACCAGCAGATCATGATCACCATGGGCAAACCCATCAATTTCACTTATAAATGAGATGATTTTGGATTTTTAAATGATGGTGATTGGTCAACACTTGCCTTCTAATCATAGCAAAAGCATCCATTTATGATTAACTTGGTCTAGCCCAATTTTGCAATTTTCCAATCAAATTCCTCCAGTAAGAATTGTAATACACACACAAAAATACCAACTATAATCTATCAGTTGACACTATCTATTGTTTTTGTGCTAATTAATATTTATACAACTCAACAGGTGACAAAAGCTCCCATAACACAATGAACTAATAGCTTAACAGATTGACAAAATCTACAAATGCACACAAGAGACAGCAGAAGAAACCAACATACATATACACTCTTTTTAAAGCACCAACCCTTAGAGATGGTAAAGTCAGAGTTGAAAAAGGCTTGATCTTCAAATGCAAATTGTAAGATTAAATGCAGCACAATATAATGTTCAAATACAGCTGTAGATGTCCAGAAAGACATTAGAGATGGAACAGCTGTTACAGAAGGTCACACTCAAACTCTGTAAATAGAAAATATCATTTCTTATATTGATTCAATTGCAGGATTGTTAGAAATGAACTCATGCTGTTGGACTGTTGCAAAGATCTAAGGGGGGAAATCTAAGAAAGAAACCAAGAAAGAAGAAGAAACTCAAAGACAGCTGTTGGTTGTTGAAGCCGCTTCAAGTGCCGGTTTATTTTAGGCATATTAAGCGGCAGAAGCTGTTACGGCTAATTGCCAATGAGCAGGCATCAAAATCCCGTAAGCAGAACCAGAGACTTTTGTTGGTTTTGAGTGCATCTTACTGCAAAATCCATCACAATTAAGGCACGGTTATAGGTGTGCACAATTTATGCTCATTTGTGCGAATTTGCACTCATTTGAGCGGATTTGCAAATCTAAAATCCAAAAGTATGATATTATGATGCATTTATCTTTACAATGCATTTGTTGTCTTATTTACAGTTAAATGTCACGTCATAACATCTTCTTCTAGAAGGTGTATTTGTATTTTCTTGCGTGTTGCATTTCAGTAGATTGGACATGTGCAACGTTATTTGGATTTGTGCAGGTGATTGCATCTCCACTCTTTGAATCGGAAGAACCACTAATCAGCGACAGATCTTCCCTCAACCATGCACAGCACTCGAGATATACACAGATCAAACACCAATCAGTTGGGTGAAAAATTGCACAGAAATAGATGCACTCTCCAATTCCACCATGACTTGCGATTTCAAGCCATATTCAATCGCCTGCCTTGTTCTCATAATTGTGGCGCTCATCATCACTGCCATTCTTGCATTGACTCTGATTGCAGAGTCCTTCTTCACAGATGACCTCAGCAGAAAAGGGTCTCTCTATCTCATTTATTCCGCCCTCATCTTTCTCCTTGTGGCAGGTAGGACTCAATGGATGATATGACAGCTGATTGAACAAAGCCTCTCTTCTTCTATGGGCAATCACATGAGGCAATGGGAACTTCAGCTACAGCTCAGTAAAAAACACTCAGCTCAACCTCACAGTTGTCCAATCACCCCTGGGTTGGGTCATTGCAACACCTGCACATTTCATATTGGCACTTAGAAGCTTCTTGGCCTACAAAATGGCCCGTCAAGAGCAAAGTGGAGAATACAAGCCCATGCTGCATCTTGTAACATCTCGGTGGTCAAGACAGTAAGCCATTGTAGCAGAAATAGACACTGGCAGATGGTGGCCATGATGAACAGCAAGATAGACATCCAAATGTCATCTTCTTTGGGCAAAAGAACAGAAAGTGAATTTTGAAAGGAAATAATCAGAGTCAACATCATCTCAAAGGGAGTTTGCAATCAAAGGTAATGGTTGATTGATACTAATTATTATGCTGATCACAAAAGTACAACGGAGATGTCATTGTATTGGCTCTTGACCTGTGGTGAAATTGTCAAAACATCATCAATGAAAGAAAACTCTCAAGAAGAAGGTCTTTTTGAATGACTATTTTCCAGGGCAATATTGGCACTTGATATTCATCAAGAATTCAGCTATTTTGGTGTAGTACATGATGCTTAGACTCATATGGGAAGTTACATCTCCAGTTGACACATCCTCTGTGTGGGGGGGGGGAGGAGGAGGTACAATGTTGTACCCTAGAGTAACCCAACATTTTCCTGTATTGACTTGTCCGTTGAAAAGCGGTCTGTATCTGTACGTTAAAGACCTGCAGAGTCTGGAAACAAGACAGGGCTGCCTCTGTCTCGTGCCAAAATTGGGGTGTCTCTGTCTCCAAGACATGAAAAAAACAACAGAGTCAGCACAGGTACAAAAAATAGATCTTGAGCGACATTGTAATGCGCTCCTTGTATTGCTTTTTTAAAAGTTTCACAGCAGTAGAAATCCAACTTGCATCCTAGTCAGCCTTCTCTAAATACGCTTTCTTCAACAATAGGTATAACACTGAAAATGTCAAAGTGTAGAAAATATTATACCATACATACAGACAGCTATGCAATTCTTGAGCGACATTGTAATGCGCTCCTTGTATTGCTTTTTTAAAAGTTTCACAGCAGTAGAAATCCAACTTGCATCCTAGTCAGCCTTCTCTAAATACGCTTTCTTCAACAATAGGTATAACACTGAAAATGTCAAAGTGTAGAAAATATTATACCATACATACAGACAGCTATGCAATACATCTCTGAGTCATCCAATAATTGATAGCATTTCTGTAATACTTGCAACATTTGGTGTGCGGCTAATGTCATTATTTCTGTGGATTTTTTCTCTAGTGTCTCAAATTTTGAAAATAATAATGTATCAAATGTGAGAAGAGTATATGATAAAAGGGGTATGCTGCCAGTAGAAAAATAGAGAGTGGCAAGTTGGATAGGTTCAAGCAGAGTGCAGGTTCAATAATATCTCTTGGTTGCTATGTGAAAGGCGACATTGTTTCACTATCTTCTCTTTTGCGTGCACCTCAAACCATTCTAACCTAATATTGTAGATATTTTTTGTGTATTTGATAAAATAATATACATCACTGGCCACACATACTGGAATACATTGAATCAAAGGTGCTTTGCGACTGCAGCTAGCTATAAGAAGTCATTATAATGCATTATTGATGACTTACCTTTGTGAGGGCAGCCTGCACTTTTTTGTGTTCCTGATGATCAGACACAGACATAGTTTGCCAGCTATCATTGTCATCATCCTCTAATGACTTACAGTGGCTTCTCATGGTGTCATTGCATCTTGAAACAAAGGTAATGAAGTTCATGTTGTTGTTGTTGTCTTCTGTATCCTTGCCAAGCCAGAAAGATGAGGGATGTGTGACATTGTTGTCTGTATCTTCTACGGCGGCACTCATGTCTAAATCGTCATCTTCAATGTTAACTAAATTGTCTGCCTTGTTAGAGCTCTTTGCAAGCTCTAAAAATGATATTTGGTGGAATACATTGAATCAAAGGTGCTTTGCGACTGCAGCTAGCTATAAGAAGTCATTATAATGCATTATCAATGACTTACCTTTGTGAGGACAGAGCTCTAAAAATGATATTCAGTGGGATACGTTGAATCAACAGAGCTCTAAAAATGATATTCAGTGGGATACGTTGAATCAAAGGTGCTTTGCAACTGCAACTAGCTATAAGAAGTCATTATGATGCATTATTAATGACTTACCTTTGTGAGGACAGCCTTTACTTTTTTGTGTTCTTGATGACCAGACGCAGACAGAGTTTGCCAGCTATCATCGTCATCATCCTCTAATGACTTATTAATGAAGTTCATGGTGTCATTGTTGTCTTCTGTATCCTTGCCAAGCCAGAAAGATGAGGGATGTGCGACATCATTGTCCATATCTTCTACGGCGGCACTCATGTCTAAATCGTCATCTTCAATGTTAACTAAATTGTCTGCCTTGTTAGAGCTCTTTGCTTTTTTCTTGAACCTCAACAAGAGCGCTAATGTTGCCTCTAAAGAGTGTTAAAGATGTCTGCACCATGATATTAAGTATATGTGCAAAACATCTGATGTGCAATAGAGATCCTGTAAAATGAACACCCAGAACCTCTTCGAGAAGTTGTATGAGTTTGTCATTTGTCAAGCAATTGTCTAGAGTAACTCCCCACACCCAATCCACGATCTTGTACTCTTCTGCTACCTTT